>JALLKD010000750.1:0-69724 GCA_023509735.1 Fusarium liriodendri
CGGGCCCGCGGGCCCGAGACGGCCAGCGATGTTGAGACGACATATAAGACCAGTGGCGGCACCATCTCGAGAGCCTCAATTCACCAGTTTCATTACGATAAAAATACAATTTCACCTTGTTCTACCATCTTTCTACATATTTCGACAAAATGGCCTTCACTCACACTGAGCGTTTGACTCCCCTCGACCACCTCATGCCGAGAACCTATGTTGGTGTCGTCTTTTCCTTCCGAACCACTGAATCAACCACCACAATCTCTGAAAGACTCCAAGATGGCCTTGTGAGTCTTTCGAAGCAGCTGCCATGGTTGTCTTGTCGAGTCTTCCCAACAACCAGAGCGCGAGAGGGTGGTGAAATTCCCAGCCTCGAGATCCGATGGAGTGACGATGATGCCGTTCCTACCATTCAGAATAAGGGCATCATAGATGCTTCTTACGCCAGTGCTGCTGAAAGCATCATGCCTCCCTCGGCTGTCCCTGTGGATGCGATGCCGGTACCCGCCATGGTCGACGAGGCTACCTTTAGCTCAGGGGTTCCTATCTTTGGTGCGTCCATCTTTCAATTCGCCGACAAGCAGGGTGTGGGATTGTTCGTTTCGATTCACCACAACGTGGTCGACGCCGCTGGATTTGCGCAGGTTGTAAAGCTCTGGGTTCAGAACCTCTCGGGAGCCGAGCCGAGTGGTGAGCAGTTGGGCCTCGACAGACTCACCCGTCTCTCTGACGCTCTCTCTGAGGATCTGTCTGCCGTTTCGAGTCAGTCTACTACTGAAATCTTTGCGGCACATCCTGAGCACTCGAGTGCACCCCCTGCGTTCCCGACTAAGTTTTCGCCCGCAACGTCAAAGGTGTTTACAATTCCTATTGGCCGGATCAACGCCATCAAGGAGCAACTGAAGGGTCTCGTGTCGACTCCTCCGACTACCAATACTATTGTTTCTGCCCTTGTTTGGTCTGCTGTTACACGAGCGCGAGCTCAGCGCAAGTCGGACCTGCAGGGCGAGTCGAGTCGACTTGCCATGGCTGTGAATGGCCGACGACGATTGGGCGAGGAATTCTCAACTGCTGAAAACCCTTACTTTGGAAACAACATTCTCTACTCTCTGGCCAAGACAAAAGTTGAGAACTTAAACAACTCTTCCGACGCAGATTTTGCCCAGAACCTGGCCAAGGTCTGCGATGCCATCGCCGAGTCCCAATCGCCAACCAAGATCGACTCGCGCCACATCGCCGAGATCTACACCCTCGCAGAAAAGATGGACAACTACCAGATGATCTTTCCCGGCTGGGATCTATTCTCCTCTCGCGATTTCACCCTCACGAGTTGGGCTGACCTGGGCTTGTATGAGCTGGACTTTGGAACTGGTCTCGGGAAGCCTGAGTTTGTTAGGGCACCGCACTCTGAGGCCGACGGTGTTGGTCTTGTTATGCCGAGGAAGAGATCGGAGGGTGAGGTGCTAGAGGTTATCATCATGTTGAGGAAGGATGATATGGAGGTTTTGGAGAGCAATGGAATCTGAGACGCTGAGGGGGTTTTGCAGGAGACGTTAGGGGCATCTAGTTCGAAAGGGGTATAATCTTGGAGAGTATAGTTACAAAGTGGCATTTGAATAGATGGAGATATCAAAAACAGAGTCTATTGCGTTTATTTAAACAACGTTCAACTCAAGGACAAACAAAGGCCCCAGAAATAACCGAGACGCCTATTTGGAGGGTCTACATGTTGATCAAGATCGGCTTCGCATCCGGAGCGGCTGTTGTACCCGATTGAACTACGGGTGATTTTCCGCCTGACAAATACATATCAATAGAGTTTGAGATAGGCCTTGAGTGTTGTAGATAAAGCGAGGGGGTTGATATTAAGCAGTGAGCATTATAAAAAGCCTGGTTTCTTCCTCCTTTCCTGGGGTAAATTGAGAGGCAAGCTCATCATTAAATACAAACCTTTGAATAATACTGCAAACCATTTATCGTCCAACTACAATGCACATCAACGAGATTACCGTCTTTACGTACGATGTCAACTACAACTATGGCACGTTCAGCTTGTCCGGCGGGCGGAGTGCTGCTGGACAGCGGTCCCTCGTCGTCCGGCTCCGCACCGACGACGGCCTCGAGGGCTGGGCCGAGTCAGCGCCTCTGGGCGGCGCCTACCTGCCAAGCTTCTTCAACGGTGAACTCGCCGCTATCAAGGAACTAAGCCCTCATATTATGGGGTTGGATCCACGGTCCCCAGCCCAGGTGGTTGCCGTCATGGACGGTATCCTCATGTCAGGCACGGCAGCCAAGTCCATCGTTGATATTGCCTGCTGGGACATCTTGGGCAAGGCTGTGGGGCTTCCAACTTCAGTTCTCCTTGGAGGAAGTCTGACCAAGGAACTGCGTGCCTTTTCCGTCGTTGGCCTCTCAGACACTGCAACCGGTGTTGAAAAGGCTCGCGCTGAGGTTGAAAAGGGGGCCAAGGCGATGCAAGTCAAAGTCGGAGACGACCCGTTGAGTGACGCTCGGCGAGTCGCGGCCATCCGTGAGGCTCTCCCTGGGAGTGTAGACATCTGGGCTGATGCCAACGGAGGCTATAACCTTAGTCAGGCTCTGACGTTTGCTCGCGCGCTCCCTCAGGGCATGACAGTGGCTATAGAACAGCCGTGTGCCAGTCTCGCAGACTGCGGTGAGGTTGGCCGCCGCACCGGCCTGCCAATTATCTCGGATGAATCCATCATCACCTTGAATGACCTAATCTCAGCACACGCACTCGGTATAACGGGAGTCAACATCAAGTCCTCACGAGTTGGTGGCTTCACCAAGGCACGCACCCTCCGTGACGTAGCCGTGGCCCTCAACATGCTGGTCACCATCGATGACACCTGGGGCTGCGCCTTGACGACAGCCCAGAACTTGCAGTTGGCGGCCTCCACGCCACAGAAGAACATGAGGGGGGTTGATTTGTTTGCTGAGTGGACGAATCCACTTGTTGCAGAGATACCTCGGGTAAAGGGAGATGGACAGATAAGCGCCACAGACGTGCCTGGTAATGGATTCGGGGCTGTGGATGTTGCACTTTTGGGAGAGCCTCTTTTTGAAATTAAGGCTTGATTCGCAGAGACGAGTTGGTTGCATGAAGGAATGGGTGGATGGCGTGGTAGTTCGGCTTTTGTCATGTTCTGGGCACTCCTTGTAGAGCACCTTGAAGGGCGCCCTGAAACCCCTCCTGGAAGAGAAAGTATCTTTACTATCGATGCTAGCGTAGTATGGCGAGTTATGCTGCTTTAGAGCAAGTCTAAGTAAAGTATTAAAACTTAGCTACCTTCTAGCTAGGTAAAGGCAAATATTTAATATATGTCAACTTATTACTATAGATATATACGCTTTCTTCTATATAAGAATACTGAAAGAATGCTGAAAGTATGGATCCCATGTTATGACCTTAACCATAAGTGCGGGGAAGGTACAAGAGCAAAGCCACTCGCCATATCTCACCAATTTCAACTCAAGTTCAGGCAAAATGACCACTGAAGACAACCTTACACAGACAATCGTGGACAAGCTTTCACAGTACCGACCTCTACGGACGCAACGCTACGCCGCCGTAAATGTACTCCTCATCACATGGATGCACCACGACTTCGGTGCTGGTTTCGACCAAGAAACAGCCGAGCTTCAGGGCATGTTCCGTGACACTTTCAACTACAACGTCTGGCCATACAAAATCCCATCACAGGACCCCGGAAGGTCACTAAACGCCTGTGTTGCCCAGTTCGTCAAGGGCTTTGGGGGCGAGAACAATCTCATGATTATCTTCTATAGCGGGCATGGCGGGCCAGAGTCTGAAACTGGGGTAGAGAGATCTTGCATCTGGGCAGCGTATGTATTCCTTTCTGTACTTGACTGGGCTTGATAACTCATCATGCTGGCCCACTCTTCCAGGAAAATACGTGAGGGGCCTACTCTAGATTGGTCTGAAATACAGCCACAGCTATTCCTCGCCTCGTGCGACGTCGCCATCATCCTCGACTCTTGCTACGCGGGACAAGCTGCGCGGTCTCGCACATCTCGCAGGGTCGAGTTCCTCGCTGCTACTGATAAGGACAATTGGACACCGACCGGGATGGCAAAGTGGCCGTCGTTCACTAAAGTCCTCATCCGGGAGATGAAGAAAGCAGTGTTGACTGAAGGGCTCGTAACGCTCTCCGCTCTTCAAAGCCGAATGGTCGTAGCTGAAGCGGGTCTAAAGAGGCAACCTTTCCTGGTCTCTCTCGCTGGCAGTGCCTCAGAGGGTCCGATCAAGCTATCCAGATTGCTGGAGGATCCTGGACGCGTGGAATCCAATTTGACACCAGTTTCGGCCTCGATCAACTCTATATATCTTCGACTCTGCCTGTTCCAGCCTCTCGATGGAACAACATCACCGAGCTTGCTCCGTTGGTTAACTCGAGACTCGCCAGCCTCTGTTGAGGATATCCAACTCATCGACCAAACATTGGCCGAAGCAAAGGAGATTAACGACTTGGGCATGGATTTTTTCGGATCTAGAGATGTGAGAGGGGGCGACCGGATGCTATCATTGCTCTCAAACGAGGGGCAAGCTGAAGCCCAGAGGTTACTTCAAGATCTGAGGGCAACGTTGTGCGACTCTGGACTGACTCTCCCGGCAACACATACGGTGACAAGAACTATTCTCGACAATGTCAAGGAGGCTTCATCTCGACTGGTGGAGTTTGTTGCTGATTCATTTGCATCAATGGGTGAAGAGGCTCTCCACGACTTTCGTTCTTGCGATTCTACTGATGTTCAAGACATCAAGGAGAGAATCGCCATGCGTCTGACCCTGTTGAGCGACAACGCCCTGCCAGACAATCCGATTCGAGTTACCTTTCCTGGCAATGCCGCCCCGAACCAGCGCCTCCGATTTGGGAAGCAGGGAAATGACGACGTACTGGTAGAGTACATCTACTACGACAGCGAAGACCCCCTCGCCTTTGATCGAATGTCTTATCAAGTCAAGAGGATCAATGCCCTACTATCCGAGCCCAAAAACTCGGCATTTCGGTGCCTCGAGACCTCTGGCTTCTCACACGAGACCCTCTGCGGCCCCCGTTTTGGCCTTGTGCACACTGTCCCGAAAGCCTTGGTCAACCGGAAGTATGTTTTTCTTGCTGACCTTATGAATCAGGCCAAGAATGTGCCCCTTGACCGCCGCGTGCGCCTCGCGGGAATCATATGTGACGCAGTTCTACATTTGCACTCTGTTGGTTGGTTCCACAAGAGCATCAAGAGCGAGAATGTCGTCATATTCTCTCTTACCAGCGGCGACGATGATGGTGCTTTAATGGAGGAATGGGACTTTGAAAACCCGTTCCTTGTTGGATTTGACTGCTCGCGGCCGGCGGACGCTGAAACCAGAGACACGGTGGACTTTACTACCAAAAACAATATTTACCGACATCCAGATAGATGGGGTCGATCAATTCGATTTGAAAAGTACCACGATCTTTACTCTCTAGTAAGCCCCCGTCTCTTCCTAGTTCCTTGAACCTTTGCTTCCGTTTCACACTGGTTTGAGTCTTGGGCTGACTCTCTGAAAAGGGCATCCTTTTGATGGAGATTGGCTGTTGGAGATCGCTCCCCAGCATGGACAGCAAGCGCAGCAGTTTTGACTATATCCGTGACCCGGAGGCACTGCGCAGTTTGCTTTTAAAGGCTGTACGGACAAAGTTGGCTCACGCAGCTGGGACACGGTACGCTGAGGCTGTGGGGGAATGTCTAGAGAAGAGAGAATGGAAAACGTTAGAGGAGTGGAAGTCGCAGAAATTGGTTCGAGAAAAGGTTTTGGGACCGTTGATTAAGTGTGCTGAGATGATAAGATGATAGAAGAAGAAAGAGATTTGCCGGCTCTTTAGATGTTTTCCCTAGCTTCAAGCTCCTCTAACTGTAAAACCTGTGGTGTAATCATCTAGGAGCTCGGAGAGGATTCCGCGAGAAAGGCCCCGAGCAGTGCAGCATAGCTACCAAAGGCAGATAGTCAGAAAATCTTGGTCTACTCTTGATGAGCCGAGATGATCGAGATAAGAAAACATACGTGATAAGCGCCAGCAAGAAGTTGTACTTGGTTGTGTTGACGGCTGCCAATAACAAGATCGACGTCCAAAACGTGAATATGACATAGACGATGGTTCTTGGCACGACGCTGGCCGAGATCTGAAGTAGGATTATGGGAAAGACGAGCCAAAGAGGAACAAATACAGCCACAAGCACCTTGAAGACGCGATCAAGAAAGTGTGGCGAGAAAATGACAATGTTGGGGTCAAGAGTTTTGGACTGTTATTAGTTGTTTGAGCACGCTTCGACACATGGGTAGTTTTCCTCAGGAAGGGAAAAGGGTGCGTACCTGACTAGTAGAAAACTGAATGTCGTCAGTGTCAGTACTCTTCTTATATCGGAGAGGGCATACGAACTGGTTTTGCAAGTCTGGGGAAAGCCTTGAGCAGAAGCTCCACCATGAACTCTAGGCCAGATCTTTCATTCTTCTCAGCATCTCCCAATGCCACATAGTCTGTGTCGGTTGATAGATCTAGAAAGCAGGCACTTTCGGATCGGACTAATGGTTTGTTTCCCAGAACCCAGTTCTCCACACTCTGTCGCTGCGTCGGCTGGGCGTCAGGAAGGCGTAGCATATTGTTGTAATCTTGAACAGCTTTGTCTGGTGACTGGTTAACTATTGGAGGAGAAGAAGTCCCCAAGGCTACCATTTATCTTATAATTATACAAAGACAGCCTGTTCACGTACCGTAGACGTCAAGTGTGGATCGGATGCGTTGCAGCAGGCCTCGACGCTGAGTATTTTGGTCCTGTCGGCGACTGCTGAACCCAAGCTGTACCCTATCGGAATCTTCGCAGATCCTTAGTTGGTCTTGCAGGTCGGATAGTTGGTCTTGAAGGTCGAGAAGGCTCCTCATGTGCAGATAGTCGTACCTCTTCAAGATGGTAAAGTTCTTATCGATTGAGAGGAAGGCTGCTAGTCGGGGGTAGCCTTGGCGGTAGTCCTCCACTAACAGCATGCACACTTCCTATCAGCAACTTGGGGGGTAAGAGAGACATTGGCAGCGTACGCTTCATCATGGTCAATGTCCTAACATGGAATATTGCAGGATTGCAGTGTGCTGAGCCGATTTAGTTCTGGTAGCGATTTTACAACACGTCTGGCGTGGGTAGGAAGCCTCCCAGAGAGTTATTCTGATGCCAAGTGCCTCTGGTTTTGTTGGCTGCACATTTGCATAGCCCCTCGCATAGCCACAACATTGGCAACCGGCCCGGTCTTGAAAATCAGGCTGCAATGCAGCTGAGCAATGCCCAACTTTGTACTTTGGTGTTTGAGCGCGCCCGGATCGTTTGAGGGAGAGATTGTCAAGCTTGTTCGATTTTTGTATAAGCGTGAATTACTTTGGAACCACTAGTCTGTCAACGATCAACATGCGGCTACAACAAGACCGGGACCAGGGAGCCGCTGCTGGCTTATTCAAAGAGTCTGAGGTCAAAGCCACTGTGAAATCCACGACAACTCACCAGTTAACCGGCCAAGAAGAGAATGGACCTGGCAATCAGCACAGCCAGGATGACAACGACGACGACGACCGAAAGGCATATGTTGCCCCCTACAAGAACAACATCCCAGTGAGTGATTTGTCATCTCATCTAAATTTCATCCGCTCACGCTTTCAAGTTCCCATTTGAAGTCGGGGAACTCGTCTGGGTCGTGAAGCCGGGCTATCGGATGCCTCTGGGCGAGTTTCGCATTGCGAAAGCGCACCCAGATGACCGTTTTGAACTGGTCGCTTCTGCGACGAATGTCGCCCATACAGAACTGGTTGAGGGCCGTTATTTGAGGCGAAATATCTAAACTAAGGCTCGAGGGTCATAAGGGGTGGGCGGTTATCCTCAACCATCTACGTGACCTGATGCACAGAAGGCCTTAGGTGTCTGCAGCCCAACGTTCGTGGTAGGAGAGGAAAATCACAATTTCATTGGTTTGAGGGCAGCTGCCTGATGCAGTTGCAGAACGCCACATATATGGCGAGGGGTAAAATGTTTCGCATAGCCGCTCGATCTCACATTTGTTCATCTCCTATGATATGCCAGCTTGCTCACTGAACCGACAAAATTATTTTGTTATTTCTTTCCTCCATCTATTTCTTACCTAAACTGATAAAGGAATGTCCCTTTCCTTCCGTACGTCTTCTTTCCTCACGGCCTCGGGTTCTGAAGAGCCAGACACCGAGGCCCCCGTCTCCTCAACAGCGTTGGATTTTCTCGCCACTCTCGCAACTAGCGATCTTGAATTTTACACCTCTCTTGATCTTGGTCTGCATGAATTTTCATTTAGGCTGGCTGGAACGGGTGGTTATGCGACTATCGAGGTCGGCACCGCTCGAAAGCCGCACAAGTGCCTCGTCGCCGTGAAGCGAAGCCGGATTCCGTCGACGCCATTTCCTGAGCCGCAGGGAGGTGCTGACAATGATAGAAATGCTAGAAATGGTGGTCTAGGCAGAGTGTTCGAACAGCTTGTCCGGGAGTTGCGCATTCTTGCCCATGAGCAACTGAGAACGCATGCCAACATTGTGGACGTCTTGGGTATCTGTGCGGACGATATCAATGGCTCACCCGTCCTAGCTCTAGTGCTAGAATATTCATCGCTCGGATCTCTAGCCTCTTTCCTGGCTAAGAATGGAGACTCTCTATCCACAGATCAGCGTATTGACTTCATCCTGCAGGCTAGCCAAGGCCTTGCCGCTCTTCACCAGCTCAAAGTTTGCCACGCTGATGTCAAGGTAGAGAACGCACTCGTGTTCCCCCTTGACTCAGAGGAAGATGGAAACAAGTGGACAATCAAGATATCGGATTTTGGGCAATCCATAATCGCAAGTCGTGATGATCCCTTGGGAAGAGTGCCATGTCGAGCTGGAACGCGCCTCCTGGATGCTCCTGAAATCAGACGAGGACAAGCGCTCCATGATCCTTCTTATGACATCGAGGCAGCGTTGCGGACTGATGTCTTCTCTTTCGGTCTATTTGCGTGGGAAGTTTTAAAGAACGGCCAGCGTTTCTTTAATCCAACATGGATCGGACCAGGTTCTGAGCGTTTCGACGTTGACGCGGCGGAAGAGTGCTTGAACGTTATGCCCGAGGATAAGCTTCTCTCTTATGCTTTGGAATTTGTGAAAGAGCTCAAATGTGAGAGTGCAGAACTATCACTATCATTGATGTTTGAGGGTTCTCTGAGGGATCACCCTCTCGAAAGGAAGTCGATGAGTGAACTGGCTAGTTTGTTTGAGCCAGACATGCCCCTGACCATGGCCGTGTAAGTACAATTATACTCTGCACATGCGAATCCCCGCTAATGAGTTTTTTGCGAGTTGTTATAGGCAAGATGACGATGACGATACAATCCCACAAAGTATCGCGGAACTACTCAAGTTCTTGAGGGATGACGATCAAGATTCTGGCATTGCAGCATGGAGCAGTCGCAATTCCCTATACGAGGTAAGTAATGACGTACATTTCACCCTCTCACTTGAGATTCAAGCCAACATAGCCTTTGTGCAGGTGATGGAAAACGCTGTGCTATTCGGCAGCCACGACATCATAGCTCGCCTTCCCATGGCTTTCCAGCAGCGGATCCTCTCTGAACTAAAAGGTCTCGCCTTTACGGACGATACCGAAACTAGTTCTTCTGGTTACTCCGCCTTGACGGTGTCGGAATGCTACACGCTTGGAATTGGTGACTCACCTGACACGGTTGAGGTTGTCCGGTGGTTAGCAACCGCGGCCTCCAGGGGATGTGAAAAGGCAGGTCTTTGGTATCACCGCGTCTGTATCGCTACTGGCACCACGCCACAACCAATTTCCAATACAGACGAGGGCGAGAGACTTGAAAGAAGCCTTGCCGACACCCCGACAGAAAAGTATCTGATGGAAAGAATCCACCATCACAATGATGGTGTGATAAGGGCTGCTCGACAAAGCATACAGGATGGCTTGTCCTCGTCTACAGGGCCAATCTTGGAAGGCATAACACTGTCTGTCTTCAATGCTTCCACGGTTGATAAGCTACTTCCGATTCATGTCGCATGTTGGCTCGGAGAGGAAGCCCTATTGATGCAGCTTCTGGAGAGTACATCCCCAGATGTCACATCAGCCCTCGGTTTCAACGCAGCTCACTTTGCCTGCCTGGGAGGTCACCTGTCAGTTCTGAAGATCTTACTGAAACGTAAAGTCTCACTTCTGGAGCCCGGATTTCGTTCTATAACTGCCCTACATCTCGCTATATTCTTCCATCCCGATGACCTCCCTGCTGCCGTGGATCTTATGCTTGAGCATGCATGCTCGCTGGAAGCCAAAATCTGGGGTGAGGTCAAGTGGGATGCCCATGACCTGCTGCTTAGCGGCACACCGCTCGAATGGGCGATTGCAGTGCGCTACAGTGCTCTGACTAGGCTGTTTCTCAAACATCAAGCCGACTCTCCGCAATTCGAGTGGATGTTTGAGGCGATCGGGCATTTCTACTGGGATATTCTGGAAGACCTTCTTCCTTACTTCAAGGACGTGCCTGGTATTTCCAATAGATTAACCAGGCTGCAGACGATCACCAGACCGTTTCGGCATTGGATAGCACATGGCGCGGATCATACACGGGCTATTCAAGAGACCGTCCGGATATGCAATGAAAACGGGCTGTTGGGCTTCGAGGAAGATGGTTCATCTCATCTTGAAACGATTCTCTCCGACGCCAAGACAACAGATGACCTTAATCTGATTGATTCCATTCTTTCTGTCTCTTCGGCATCCTATGTTAGGCATAAGGTCGCTGGCCCTTTGGGGTACCCTGCCATTGCCCTTGCATTCAGCCAGGCGGGCCGTAGAGAAGCCTGGTACAAGCCCATCTCCAAGATGGCCGACTTTTATAGCCTCGAAGAACTTGAAGATGGTCAAATCGGCCCCTTTGGGAGCCTTCTAGGAGAGGCGGCCACCTATGATTGTGTGGCAGGGGTTCGTGTCCTTCTAGAGAGAGGTGTTGACGTCAACAAGCCGTTTTATATAATGGGAAAGGTCATGGCGACAGTGATCCATCAATGCATCGGGCTGCAGTCTTCGCCAGAGATGATCTCGCTCTTGATCGAGTATGGAGCCGACCTATTAGCCAAGGACCCTGTTGCGCGCCTAACACCATTACACTGGCTCCTCCAGGGCCGTATCCAGACGGATGACGTTCTCAGAATCCTCTTGCAGCGAGATCAACCTGAGCAAGTATACATCGAGGCTTTGCACAGAACGTTTTGTTCTCAGTTCATTGAGCTTGTTGAGGCCCACATTGATCTTGACGAGCTGCCCAATGCACAGGCAGACAAAGGGTCTCAGTTCCGGGTTGACCGCCACGAACAATTCCGACGCCTCCTCACCCACCCACGATTTGCCCGCTACATAGACAGTACCAAGGATGAGCAACGCACGACAATGATTCAACAGGCAGCGTATATCCTTCATGCCCCTAGCATTCGTCTATTGCTGGACGCAGGCGCCGATGCAGGGCGGCCGTTCCATCATGGAAGCCACTCGGCTCTTCCGCTGCAACTCGCTTGCGCGCAGGCTAGAGGCCTCTTCGACATCAAGCGAGACGGGTTGAAAGACATTGAGTATGACCCTGCTTTCTATGGGGAGGCTGGCCGTGACCCGAAATTGGTAGAAGAAGGAATCCAGATGGTCTATGGTGGCCGCATGGGCCAGGCGATGGAAGTAGCAACAGAGCTGCTTAGGTGGCATGCCGCACGTGGTGATGGTCTTTTCGAAGGCATCACGGAACTTCATCTTGCGTGTAGTATGGGTGATCGTCAGAGTATGAGTAGGTTGCTTCAGCAAGGGATGAACCCGAACGCCAAGGGCTGTTGGCCCGGGATAGAGGAAAGGGTAACCCCTACGGAGCTCATCAGTCTTGTGTTAGGGGCAGACACTAAGGCAGCTTTAGGGTTCCCAGTCCCGGAAGCAGGGAATGAGTTGCCTATCCCTGAGGCTGCAGAACTACTGGAGGCAGCTTTGATTGGGGATTAGGCTGAATTTGATCTTTCATAGGTAGTCAATATCTGGGGCGAGTATAGGACATGAGCCAGTCCCGCAAGCAGTCAAAGAATTTCCTTCTATTAGGCCCATCTCGAGTCAACATACACCCACTCGCCAGGTCCAACTGCAGAGCTAATCCCTCTCCGGCGACTCGTTGATATAGCAATATCGAACAACAAATTGCTGAGAGGTTGGCCGAAGAGTTGCGTGACCACAGGTGCGTAAAAAACAACCAGTATCCTCTATACACATGTGTGACTATGGGCTGACAAACGGCCTGCCAGTGATTTGTCTTAGTCAGTTGCCTGAATACAAAGTGAAAACACCGAGCCTGATTTTCAGCTACGGAGTACACAAAAGCGGAAATTATAACTACCATCATGTGAGGTGTTTGCCTTATGTCTCAGGGGTAATTGGGGGTGGCGTTCAGCCAGCTCCAGCCGATTATCACCCCCTCAGATACGGCTACCGCTCACACGACTGTGGCTTGCTTACGCGTCACGAATACGGCGCTTAGGATATGCAGGCTCGTCTATATATATTGGTCGAGACTCTGCTACGCCTTGCTTTGTGTAACCCTCTTATCAGTCGCGGTGGCACAACGTTGAGCCCTCATGCGCCTGTTCCTTGATTCAAGGACACAAAAAGGCGCATTCACTGCTCAAACTGAAACATGATGGCTAGGTTTTGCATTTCTGCCTTGGTGCCGCCTCTTGTCTCGGATCATTTCACCCCAGTATTTGGAAAACAACCTTCTGGTATTTGTTGTCCTCTGTCCACCGGCTCCTTCACAGGTGTGGGTGCGTGAAGTGCAATGAATGAATGAAGGCTAGGATCAGAAGTCAGGGGAAATTTGATCTTGAGGCTGAGTAGTGGGTGTGATGTGCTGCCTCCCATATGCGCAGGTATTTAAATGCCCTGCAAGCCTGTAGTTTGACTGTGGTACCATCAGACACATCAACAGCATCAACCATGTTTCTTCCACTTTGGCTAGTCTACCTATTCATCGTTCTTTCCTGTGTTGTTGCGGTTAGTGCTCAAGACTACGGATATGCAACATGCTGGAACAAGCTGGATGCCATCATGGTCGGAAACACGACCAAGGGTGGGATCGACAACGAGACTGTTCTAGATTATCTCTGGAACGGGGCTATTGCAGGTTTTAGGGGCGAAAACCGCCCCATTGCCCTTGGGTATGAGGGTAAGTAGTGATGCAATACCACATGTCCCTTTTCTCTACACACTGCCTGCGCGTAATGCTGACCATAGAAGGATGCCTCAAGATCTGTGAAGGGCGCACCGATCGAGTGACCACCAGGTCGACCCTTGAGATGGTAACAACCTGGATCTTCCCACTCGCCATCGTTTTCAACCTCCCCTACGACTCGCTCCACCACCAAAAGATCCGCAGGACAGCCCAAGCAGTGCTCAACTGGGCAGGTTCTCCACAGACGGCCCTGACACACACCATCTGGAACGTGCGACAGATTAGACATTGCCATCGCACGGCAAAGTCGAAGAATACCTTGACCAATGACGCCTATTACGTCTTGAGTTGTCTTGGCCAGTTTGAACTCCCCGACAGCGAGAGGTTCTACACAGCCCTCGTCTATGGCCTCTTCCGACCTCTTCCCCAGCCTGATGACCCAGATCAGCGCTACACTGCGCAGCTGCTCTCAGATGTGGCATTTCAACTGCGTATGCTGAGACGTCGTGGCGTCATTCCGACTCTTGCTAGTCTTGGGACTTTCATCACTGCCTTCATCTTCTCTATCGTTCTGGCATTTGATGAAGAGGCGGGCAACCGAACAGGTTCACCTCTTACCCTAGGCCTTCTCTACTGTTGGCTTCCTCTTCTGGTCATCTTTACTATCATTGACCGTAACCCCGTGTCGGCGGATCGTTCAGCGTAAGTGTTGACCAACTCAACAACATTATCAAATGCTAAGATGTAGGTAGTGCTCTGATGTCGCGCTGGCTCTTCAATGTCGACGCTGTTCTTGCTTCTGCGCGAGCCGTCGGAGCCAACTTGAATGACATGCCAGCGCCCGTGTGGTGGTTACGTAGTGTGGACCAGGACGATGATCTGGGAGAATTCAGAATTCAAGAGTTTATCGGACAAGGCCGCAAGATCAAGTATTGCGGCCTCGCTGACGCAGTGATCCGGGCCCAGAACGCCCACACTTTGCGTAGAGATCTTGACCAGTACAGGCTTTGCGCGCAGACGGTCCTGACGCACCTCGATAGCAGACCAATTCAGTGGTGGCTCACGGCCTTGGCATCGCTCTTCTTGGTTGTGTTTGAGATCATGATGGCGTTCTTGATCGCTTACTGTACGCCTACCTTTGGTCTGGGCTGTTGGTCAGGTGGTCTGCTGCTGTATGGCGCCTTGAGCACTGTGACTTGGGGGATACACCTCATTTTCAAGGCCCCAGGAAAATGGGTTCAGATCGTTTGCAACTGTTTCAACTTCCTCGCTCTTGGGTGGATTGTAACTCTGACAGGCTTTGTGGTAAGTATCCCCTCCCAGCACTTAAGACAGAGAGGCTGACCATTCCAGTTGGCGGGTGGGTTCAGAACCTGCTGGTGCAGTACCGTTAAGCTATCTTCGGGGGGCTACATGATGTTTGAGAGTTTTGACTACTACGTCGAGAACTTTGCAATGTCCGGCCCTTGGATCAGCGCCTCGGTTCTCGGAGGATTGGTTCCCGGTGCGGTGTTGGTGACGGCAACTGCATGGTGGATGAAGTGCCAGCATTTGTGGTCGACGGAAGAGAATAAGCCGGTTCAGGACGTTGCACTTGGTAATGGTAAATTCAGGGCTGACACGTCATGGCTGAGGGCTTAGAGCTTGGGGGTTTGAGTGCTAGAGTGGCTCAGGCTGCCCATTTTTGCAGCATGGCTTTGGGTTGTATCCGTTGAGTGAGGACATGAATTTGTGTTTGATGAGCTGAATTAGTGGAGCTCAAGTGTACAATAGGTAATTCGGACACATCGTTAGGATAAGAGTGTGTCATTTGGTCTATTGTCTAAGAATCTAGAATTGGGAAGGCTTTTCCTTAAAAGGCAATCATGCAAAGAACTTTTCAACAGCCTTGGTAAACTGATCAGGATCCTGAAGTGGCGCAAAGTGACTGACACCAGGCAAGATCTCCAGTTGGCTGCCCTTGATCGCCTTGTGTAGCTTCTCCGGGACGTCCAAGTTGATAGCCTCCTCATGCTCAGCACCCACAATGATGACTCTGCTGCCGTCGATCGTACCGAGCTGGGCATCTGTAATCTGAGGCAGAGTGGCCTCCATGGTGCCGACCTTGTTGGCAAACACACTGAAGTTTGCACTGGGCTGAAGCTCGGCGTACTCGACACCGCAGCGAGAGACGAACTCGCTGAAGATGGCGGTGTCAGAGAAGGTGGCATTTGTCTGCTCTGGATTGGCAGCTCCTCCGAAGATAAAGGCCTTGTGGATGGGCGCAGCCAACGTCGGGTTAATGAGAGCAGCAAGAGTCGTCATGGCGCCGTCTGACCAGCCGACGACGTTGTATTTGGACACGCCAGCAGCGGCGAGTTGGTCATGAATGTCGTCAGCCATTTGGTCGTAGGTGAAGACGTCGTCGGCGTTGAAAGTAGAACGGCCATGGCCTCGACGGTCAACAGCAATGACATAGTGACCATTGGCGACGAGACGAGAGATGACGGATCCAAAGTAGGCAGAGTAGCCTAGGCCACCGTGGTCCATGACAATGGGGATTCCTCCAACTTTCTCGTTGTACTTTTGCATCCAGAGTTGAACTCCATTGATGAGAGTAGTCTTGGTGCTGATGGGTGATGGCAGGTCGGGCGTTGGTGGGAGGGTTTGCCAAATGGGAGTATCCTGGCGGATGGCCAAGCCATTGGCGACGGCGGCAAAGGTAACAAGCTGCTTGAACAACATGGTGATGATGAGTAGAGATTGTAGATGAAGATTCTAGAACGGGCAATGGCATACCTATATATACTTGGCGATATATGTAATCCGAAGCTGCCGGAATACGAGAACCACTACCAGGATGTCGGTAGATTCGAAACTACCGACAAACCTTCAATGCCGCGACGGCCAAGTTTAGAAGGTTTATGCCTCTGTAATTAAAGGACACCGAGCATTGCTTGCGTTGACGACCAGGGGCACCCTGGATAGTTGCAAACCTTAATCCTCGCACGTGGAGTTGACACCTCCTTGGGAGAAATTGCTGGATTTATAAGCCCTGTTATAGAAGCTTTGAGACGGTCATGGTCAAAGTTTAAACTTGATGAGATTTGTATGCTCTTTTGTTGTGCTTTGTGGTGGGGTCTTGAGCGACCTTGAGTACAGAGGAGCTGGCGCAAGGACAGAGATGCAAAGCTACTTACGGAGTGTATAGGGTCGCATTTACTTCAAGAGACGGCCTCAACTAATTGGTCAAATATTGACAGCTTTGAGGTTGCATAGTCTTCAGCCATCTTGACAACCAAAAAACTAGTCCCTCCTTATCCGCCAAGTCTTGGCCTTTGCTCTATCCGGGCTTCAATTCCTCAAAGAGACCCTCTTGCCGAGGAGGCGCTTTTCTTCCAACATCACTGGAGGAGGGCCACAAAATGACCAGGGTCGTCTCGTCGGACTGTCAAAGGACCCCGATTCCTCCGGGCAAGTCTCCGCTCTCGTTCCGCTCTCCCCAAGATGGCAGCTGTGAGCTGATTGAATTCCAGCCCTTTCTTTTTTCCCGCTCACCACCAACGAGCGGAGTTGCACACCTACAACACTCTGCCACTGTGTCAACTGTGTCACTGCTCACCGGAGATTCACCGAGGAGCAATCGTTGATCTATTAGCATACCTTCTGAACAAGATACAGGCCCCTTGCCTGTTAATTCCCTCCCGACACGCTGGATTGACCCACTGAGGCCATCCATTTCCAGGCAGGATCGGCTGTCCCCACGAGCTTCAAAGAAACCCCAGCCAACATGTGCCAAGACGAAGAGGCACCCCGTGCCCCAGAGGCAGAGGTGAATTTACCATACCAGTGGGACTCTTATTAAAGGTTAACCGTTCAACAGACCGATGGCGAGAGCGTCTACTCCGAGTACGCGAGTGACGTATCTGAGACGACCAGTGCGACGTCGTCCATCTTCGACTACCAGTATGAAAATGGCCGTCGCTATCATGCGTATCGTGCTGGCCAGTACCTGCTGCCTAATGATGAGACTGAACAGGAACGTCTTGACATTATTCACCACGTCTTTACTCTCGCTTTGAAGGGTGATATTTGCAAGACGAAGCTTGAGAATCCTCAAAACATCTTGGATGTTGGCACGGGGACTGGACTATGGGTGGGCGAGCAATGTTGAATCCATGAAGTGTGAGGCGTACTGACTTGCTTTAGGCAATGGAGATTGGTGACCAGTTTCCCTCCGCAGAGGTCATTGGAACTGACCTGAGCCCTATCCAACCCCAATGGTACTTCCACGCAATCCCACCGTCCACCTACATGCTAACCAGATCTCAGGGTTCCTCCCAACGTCAAATTCGAGGTTGATGATGCAACCCAAGAATGGACATATCCTAAGGACAAGTTTGACTTTATCCACGCCCGCACCCTCGCCGGCGCAATCCAAGACTGGCCCTCATTTCTCACCCAAGCCTACGACCGCTGCAAGCCCGGCGGCAACATCGAAATCAGCGAGGGCAGGGCCAATTTCTTCTGCGATGACGATTCACTCAAGGAGGATATGGCGACGCACAAGTGGCTCACCGAGTTCCGCCGTCTCAGTGCCCCCCTCAAGTTTGACATTGCTCCCGAGATACCTGGTATGCTCAAGGAGGCTGGGTTTGAAGATGTCGAGTTTACGCAAAAGATTGTGCCTATGGGCACGTGGACAAAGGATCCTAAGCTCAAGGAGATTGGGCGATGGTTCCGTGTGCAGTTTATCGAGATGGCACTTGAGGCTTATTCGCTTGCTTTGTTTACGAGAGCTGGTGGATGGTCGAATGAAGAGGCGCAGGTTCTTTTCGCCAAGGTTCGGGAAGAGCTCAAGTCTAACAAGATTCATCTATACACTTATTGGTAAGTACAACACGACGAGGAGTTGGTTGAGTCTGATGCTGATCTTTTCTAGTTCTTTTGCTACTGGAAAGAAGCCCAAGGAATGAAGAGGACAGCTCTCAATAGCGCAAGAATTCTCTGATTTCTGTAGCGTTTGAAAGCTGCCTGGGTTAAAATCCTTACGAAGATTTATGACTAGCAATACGTTCGCATCAAGGTATTAGCATTAACTCCCAAGAAACTATATAAGACATCCAATCCTGAAATAAATTTGAAGTTATCGTGGTACTGTGATTTTGCTGACAAGAGACGATATCACGACAACGTTCAACGCGAGGCCCTCGTTGACACGTGTGCACAGGGATATCACGTTGCTTGAAACCGAGGCTTCCATACTTTGCAGGCTATGCAGGGATTCGATAGGACTGACAAAGTTCAACGTCCCATCCTGCTACTTTGGGGCATCAACCCCGAAGCTATCGGGACCCTGACAAGAAGCCGGCCCCGCTGGGTAACCCGGTTAAAAGACGATACATGGAATAGATCCCGCGGAATATCGACCCCTCAACGTCCACCGCCCCATTTACGCCCTGAAGTTAAATACTTTTTGGATATGTCTGATACCAAGGCCACCGACAACGCGGTGCCGGCTACTGACGCGTCTACTCTCCTGCCCCCTGAGCATTGGGCGCAGGTAGCCGAGGTAGGTTGTTCTAGAACGATTGTCCTTGTAAAATCGCGCGGTTTACCAACATGGATGCTAGGAGCTAGGCGCTGATAACGACGCTGATTCTGCCCTTGGAGAAGATGCTGTCGAATCCACAGCCTCTATCACGTCGAGCATTCTTCAGTATAGAAATATTAGTGGCCGCACTTATCATAGGGACATAGGCAATGCCCAGTACTGGTTGGTGAGAAGTCGTCTGTATCTTGAGGTGGTGACTGACACGAAATAGGGGTACAAATGATGAGCAACAGAATGAGTCGATGGATATCAAGTAAGGGTGTTAGAAAAGTGCTACGAGAAGCTACTGACTTGATGTAGCCACCATGTCCTGACTCTTGTTCTCGATGGTGCCTCCTACCTCGCACCCATCTCCAAGGATATCAAGGTTAGTTAATGAGGTCATGGAGATTCGTTAATACTGACTTGATCATAGAAAGCAATCGATGTTGGAACAGGCACTGGAATTTGGGCAATGTACGACAGCAATTGAAACACATCGGTATAAAGCTAATCATGACAGTGACTTTGCGGAAGCCTTTCCCAAGACTGAAGTTATTGGCACAGATGTCTCGCCCATCCAACCCAGCTGGGTCCCACCAAACCTACGATTGCAAGTCTTGCACAATATCCTGTTGCGAATGCGAAGCTTACATGATGTAGTGAGATTGATGACTGCACCCAAGAGTGGACCTTTGCTCCCAACTCTCTAGATTACATCCACATGCGTTGGCTTGTCGGCAGCATCGTCGACTGGCCGCAGTTGTTCAAGGAAGCTTACAAGTGTCTTAAGCCAGGTGGGTATATCGAAAGCCACGAGGCTCTTTCAAGGATGGACTGTGATGATGGGAGCATTCATGAAAAGAGTGCCATGCACCAGTGGGGAAAGTTCTTTGTCGAGGGTGGTAAGAAGATAGGCCGGTCCTTCACGATTGTTGAGGATGAGGTTCAGAGGAAGGGAATGGAAGAAGCAGGCTTTGTCAATATCGAGGAGCGTAACTTCAAGGCAAGTCTCCCTAGTTCAACAATGAGCCTAAGCTGACGACTCAGGTCCCCATCGGAGGATGGCCTCACGATCCTAAGCAAAAGGAGATTGGAAGATACGCCCAAGCTACCCTCGAGCAGGATATTGAGGGTTACGTGCTGTTCATGGCCAACACGGTGGAGGGGTGGTCTAAGGAAGAGATTGAGGTTTACATCAGGTTGCTCCGCCAGGAGCTTCATTCTGGAAAGATGCATCCTTATTACCTCCAAAAGGTTGTTTGGGCCCAGAAGCCGGAGGAGTAGGATCCGAACGTTGATGCATGTGAGGAAGGCGGTTGAATGTATCAGATGGCGAGAGGGGCGAGAAGAATAAGCACAGCTACTAACCTTTCTATGTTTAATAGAAGTTGTAGCTAGGACTCTGCTAATTTTAAACCGGAACGTTAGAGCTTGGCTCACCTTCCTGTCATACTCAAGCTACCAAAAAGACGACCGTCTGGTAGTGTCAACGGGTGCCGAGCATCCGAAGGGAGTAATGTCGTCATGCATCTTAACGGGATACTCCTGTGTCGTACAGAAGCTCCGGACCTCCGTCTCCGTCAGTCTGACTCGGACTGGCCAAATGAATCAAATAGCCACGGTAGGATGTCATACAAAGTCAGCTGTGCATAAGGATCTCATCGACACACATGCCTACTCACGGGCCGTGTTAAGCGGATCTCGTGGGCTGACGGGATTGGGGCCGAGTTCCGAGGCTTGTTTCATGCTGGTAGGGCTATGATCATCTTGTCGATCGATGGAAAGTGTGACGGAATTCTCCACTGAAGTTGACCAGGGCATCTCACTCAATGAGTAGCGAGTCTTTTCAGCTCAGTATCTCCTACCATTAAAGAGTTTAGTTTCGACTATTACAAATGATAATAATAGCCCACATTCAAGCTTTTGCCCATCTTATTGTTTCACTAGAGACATACTTTGGGCGGTGCACATCCTACCCGTGAATCCATGTGGCTTTGACCACTCGACTGCGCCTCACTCGGACAATCCTCCTCGGACTCTTACATTTGAACTCCACTCTTCCTCGGACTCTATGCTTTAATTATAGAATTAGGATAGGGCTGGCTTGGCTTCGCCTGATACGTTCCACCTAGTATTGGGGTCCGAAAACTGTTTGCAATTGATTGGATATCGCCAGTTTTTCGCATAGTGCTGATCTTGAGGAACGTCATTTTTCGGGCATTGCCTTGGATATCCCCTGGCGGTTTATCCACCCATGGGGCTGAATTGATGGACCTTGGAGATGATCATGACGCTTGGAGTTTGAAGAAGGCATTGCTACCTTGTGATGCCTTTGAATCGGCTATATAAGTCTCACGGCCTGCTCATGAATTCGAATCCTCATCAAACACAGCAACTTCGACACTCATCAACCTCGCTTTCAGACAATTTCTCTACCGTACAATACTCGAGGAATTCTATCCATCATGCATTTCACCAACAGCTTTGTTCTCGCCCTCGCTACCAGCGTCGGCTTGGTTTCAGCTGCTCTCCCCAAGGCCAACGAGTACAAGTCCAACGACTGGTGAGATAAATACCAAACACTGCTGAATTGAAAAACCTGACTTATTGGATAGCTCTGGTGACCTCAACTACGGACACCACGCCTTTGACCTGCACATGGTCACCATGGACGACACCACCCACTCTGTCTACCAGGCTGGCACCTCGTGGTATCTCTTTGACGGCAAGACGGGAAATGGAGGAAGATGCGAGGGAGAGTTTCTAGGTCAGGTTTCGGGAGACACTTCTCCTTGCTTGGACCTCGACAACACGGTGGCTGGCAAGCGCATCAGGTGCCTGTGCAACCCTCTCATTGGAGCCAACACAAATGGCATCAACTCTTGCCAATACGTGTAGAGGCTTTGATATAAATGATATCAAGTTGGATAGGCATGGGATAGAACAGGTTGAGATTTGGGAAAAAACTCATTTCTCTTGGGTTAAGGAACATAGGCATTGGATATACAGAAGAAGCCTCATACACTACTGAGCGGTAACTCATAAATACCACAAAAAGAATTCTATCGGAGTTGGTAGTATCTTACGCGTCAGGGTAGCATTAATTACCTAACTTTTCCAATGAGTCTAGGCTGTACACGTTCCCTTGGTAGTTTATGGGTGCGCACGTCGGCGCGTCGGGGACTTTATATCCGCCGAGGCCAACCGTGCACTAAGCTCATCACCCACCAAGAGGGAGACCATGGTGATATTGGGCTTCATTCTTTTCCTTCTTTTGGATGCCCTTTTTCTTTTATTTTTTCTTCGTTCTCTCTTTTTTCCATAGTGTTGTCTCGAATAGCGCTCTCTGTTACCGGGTTCTTTTTTTTTTTCTTCTTCTGGTCCTCTGCTAATCAGGGCGGACTGGCTACGATCTCTTGGCCGTTAAATACTTGGCAAGATGAACAGCGAGAAGACTCAGCCGTCAGGCCCTCCAGATGATCCTACTCCCAGCCTGGAGAATTCAAAAGAGGGCAAGACGATAGACGTCAAAACACAGCCGGGGCGGGAGCCCAGCATCAAAGATTATATCCGTGTCTTTACATACGCGACAAAGTGGGATCTAGTCGTCTACGTCCTAGCCTCGTTGGCCTCCATGGCGCCGGTACTGCCTTACCTCTGATGAACATCATCTTTGGCCAGCTCGTGGGCCAGTTCACCGACTACTTTAAGGAACCTCCAACCATCACCAGACACGAGTTTGAAAAGCTCCTCGACAAGCAGGCCTTGTATATCATGGCTCTCTTCCTTGGACGTTTTGGACTCAATTATATCAACAAATTTTGCTTCCGCATGATAGGCATTCGCCTGTCCTCTGCCGTCCGCCTACACTATCTCGAGTGTTTACTGGGCCAACCTATTCAAGTTCTTGACTCGATGCCTTCTGGTGCCGCAGCTAGCACAATTACGGGCACCGCCAACGTCTTGCAAATTGGTATCTCGGAGAAGCTAGGCACCTTTATGGAGTTCAATGGCACTATCTGGACCGCCGTGATTGTTGCCTTCACCTGGAGCTGGAACTTGACTCTCGTTACCGCATCCGTCATCATCTTCCTCTTACTGGTTCTTGGAACCCTCATGCCCTTCATCATTCGAGGGCACACTAGGACTACCCGCTCTGAGGCTCAGGCCACTGCAGTGGCTAGTGAGGCCTTGGGCGGCATTAGGATGGTCGCTGCCTGTGGTGTGGAGGACAGAATCGCAGCCCGCTTCGCCCGATGGGTTGAAGACGCAAGAGTCAAAGCACAAACCACTTCGCCTCTCATGGGTCTGCAGTTTGGCCTTGTTGTATGAATTATCCTTGCGTACCATCCTATGATCATTATGGCTGACTATATCAAAGTTCTTTGGACTCTTTTCATCCTTTGGACTCGCGTTTTGGTACGGAACGAAGCGTTTCATCGCCGGCGACTTTACCAACTCAGGCACCATCATCGTGGTTCTCATGTCTGTCATGATGGTTGTCATATCGCTTGAACGCATCGCCACGCCCCTCATTGCCGTGAGCAAGGCTATGGTTGCAGCTTGCGAATTCTTCACCGTCATTGATGCCCCCAAACCTGAACTGGGAGGTCTCAAGGAGCCCGAAATCTCTGCCACCAACAATATCATTTTCAAGGGTGTCACATTTGCCTACCCAAGTAGGCCACATGTCAAGGTGTTGGATAATCTCGACCTCACTATCCAGGCTGGCAAGAACACAGCCATTGTCGGCCCCTCGGGTTCAGGTAAGAGCACCATTGTTGGCTTGATTGAGAGATGGTATGCCCTCCAAAGCCATAAAACTATCGCAAAAACCGTGGAAAAAGACAAGAAAAAGAAATCGAAGCAAGAAGGCGTTCAGGAACCTAAGTCGGATGACCAAGAGACTGGCCCCGCCGTCGAGCTATCTGGCTCCATCACCACATCCGGTATTGGCTTAGAGAAGATTGACCTGAAGTGGTGGCGCTCACAGATCGGTCTTGTGCAGCAAGAGCCATTCTTATTCAACGAATCAATCTTTAACAACGTGGCTCACGGGTTGGTCGGCTCTCCGTGGGAGAATGAACCAGAACAGAAAAAGAGGGAACTGGTCAAGAGTGCCTGCCAGGAGGCCTTTGCCGACGAATTTATTGACCGCCTTCCTGATGTAAGTTGCTCATAAGATCGCTCCTGGGAAGGCTTACTTACCATCTACTTAGGGATATGATACGCAGGTCGGCGATAGCGGAGTCAAGCTTTCTGGCGGTCAGCGGCAGCGCATCGCCATCGCTCGTAGCATTGTGAGAAAACCCAAGATCCTCATCTTGGATGAAGCTACGAGCGCTATCGATGTACATGCAGAGAAGATTGTGCAAGCTGCTCTCGACAGAGTTGCCAAGGACCGCACTACTATCACTATCGCCCATCGTCTCTCGACCATAAAGAAGGCTGATCGAATCATTGTTCTCAGAAAGGGGAAGGTCCTGGAGTCTGGAACTCACGAGGATTTACTCAAAGATGCAAATGGCCTGTATCATGGCCTTGTGTATGCCCAGAAGCTCTCTCTTGGCGAGTCAACTGATATCGACATTTCTGATGACAAGGACCAAGACCTCGAGGCTGAGCAGCACAGCGATGGTACTCTTTCACAAACTGAGGAAGATCAAGTCTGCCAAGAAGCCGAGAAGGCCAACTTGAACATCCTCAACAGTTTCGGAAGACTCCTGAAAGAGCAACGCAACAGCTGGCCCTTCTACATCGGCATGATCCTTGCTTCTGCATGCGCCGCCGCCGGTACTCCATTACAAGCCTGGCTATTCGCCAAAATCATCACGGTCTTCCTTGCCAAGACTGAAGAGGACATGATGAACGAGGCCGAGTTCTGGTCACTCATGTTTGTTGTGTTGGCCATTGGTGTGGGGACGAGCTTCTTTACCAAGTGCTATGTTTCTACATATCTTCAGCACCGCATCAGCTCGGTGTACAAACGACAGTACTTTCAGACCATGCTATACCAAAAGATTGGCTTTTTCGATGACGAGGCCAACTCGCAAGGCAGCCTCGTGTCGCGTCTCTCTGGCGACCCCAAGCAACTAGAGGAGCTCCTAGGTCTCAACATGGCATTCCTCTTGACGGCCATCTTCCAACTCGCCGGCTCCCTCGCTATAGCCTTCTCATTCGGATGGAAGCTCGCTCTCATTGGCATGTGTGTTACGATGCCTTTGGGCCTTTTCTCCGGCTATTGGAGATTCAAGTACGAGCTCGAGTTTGAAAAGATGAATGCCGCCGTCTTTGCCGAAAGCTCTCGATTTGCCGCTGAAGCTATCAGTGGCTTTCGGACTGTATCGTCGCTGATATTGGAAGACGCTATTTGCGGCCGATATAGCAAACTCTTGGCAAACCATGTTAGCCAGGCCTTTAAAAAGGCTCGCTGGACTAGCTTGATCTTTGGTTTCGCGGATAGCGTCAACATTGGGTGCCAGGGCTTGATCTTCTGGTACGGTGGCCGTCTCCTCGCTAGCAGGGAGTACACCATGGAGGCTTTCTTCATCTGCTTCATGGCTGTGACTCAAGGCGCTGAAGCCGCGGGTCAGGGGTTGAGCTTCGGCCCCAATGCTGCTCAGGCTACAGCTGCTTCGAACCGCATCATCAGCATGCGAGATTCAAAGAACACTGATAGTCACAGCGAGTCAGAAGATATCCCAGACGCAGAAGACGGGGTCAAGATTGAGTTGAGGGACGCGCACTTCAGATACCCGACCCGCAGCGTCTCCGTATTCCAGGGTATAGACATTACCATTGAGAAGGGCCAGTTTGCGGCTCTTGTTGGCCCTTCCGGTTGTGGCAAGACGTCAATTATCTCCTTGCTAGAGCGTTTCTACGATCTTCAAAAGGGAGACATCCTGTGCAACGACAAGAGTATTTACGACCTCAACGCCTACAAGTACCGCCAGAATCTATCTCTGGTCGCACAGGAGCCTAACCTGTTCCAGGGCTCCATTCGAGAAAATATTCTCCTAGGCGTGGACCCCGACTCGGTCACCGAAGAGCGGCTGCATCAAGTATGTCGGGACGCGTCCATTCACGACTTCATCATCTCTCTTCCGGACGGTTACAATACAGACATCGGCCCCATGGGCGTGTCCCTTTCTGGCGGCCAGAAACAGCGTGTTTCCATCGCACGTGCATTAATCCGCAACCCTAGGATTCTGCTCCTTGATGAGGCTACATCGTCGCTCGACTCCGAGTCAGAGAAGCTAGTCCAAGAGGCCTTTGAGCGCGCCTCAAAGGGCCGTACTATGGTAGTAGTTGCTCACCGCCTGGCAACTGTACAAAATGCCGATGTCATTTTTGTCTTGGGGCAGGGTGCGGTCTTGGAAAAAGGGACACACCGTCAGTTGTTGGAGAAAAGGGGCGTTTACTTGCAGATGGTAAGTTTGTCTCTTGTTGTATCATGGACTTTGCTAACGAGTGATTTTATTTGCAGTGTCAGAGTCAAGCCCTTGACAGGTAAATCTGTCGACGCTATTGTGGCCCCTTTCCAGCCGAGTTTGGTACGTTGGATGCTTCTTGTCTGTTCTCATCACCACATAAAATGTTTACTTTTAGCACGACCTTAGGTCTCGTCTTTACGAGGATGTTGTTTTTAGAGATATATTTAATCAGTTGCTAAGGGCTCAATTACCTTCTTGGACCGTTCAAAATGGGGTTCTAGATCCGTTACAGAAGATAAATTGGGCTCTACATTCTCTTCTTACTAGCTCGCCCTATCTCGGGATTGGTAAAAGATAGTTGGCTTGATTGGATGATGCAATAATTTGAACCAAATTAGCCCAGTTCGAGAAACTGTTGCCTAAGAGCACCCCTGTCAACAGGACCTAAACCACATCATTTCGGGTTGCATTCTGCGCTGGACATGCAAGCTGCAGTGTTCGTGTCGGGTTCCCAACTGCGCTGACGTACTTTAGAGGTGGGGTAGAGACGCGTTCTGCGCGGCAGTAGAACACTTGCGTGGGATTCAAACATGGCACAAGAGAAGGAAACTTGGACAATGAGTCAAGCTATTACGCCAGGCAATTAACCATGGGGTCAGCACTGCATGTGAGATCTGCAAGTCAGACGCGTCACAGCATAAACTCATAATGACTCATGATGGTTGTACAGCAGTATACTCGACTTATTTAGTTCAGAAGAGTCCCCGGCGGCATCAATTCCTCACAAATATACTCACGCACTAACAATGGCACCATCCGGAGACGCCTCGGCGTTCGACAAACAACTAGCCGAGGCCATTTGCGACCTCGAGATCCCCTTCTACATCAAATTCTCTCCCGATGGCCAAAAGGTTCTTTACAAGACAGGAACCAATCCCCGCAAAGGCAAGAATAGTGTGTCAACGCTATGGCTGGCCTCAACCACAGAGCCAGGCTCTTCGCGCCAATTGACCTCGGGCAAGTTCCAAGAAGGCGACCCAGAATGGCATCCCAGTGGAAAGCAGATAGCATTCGTTTCCGACCGCGCGAAAGCGGGCGAGAGCTCGGCCATCTATCTGCTTCGTTTGGACGGTGGTGACCCTATGGCCATCACGTCTGCCGACAACGCCCAGGATATTGACTCGTTTGCCCTTTCTCCAGACGGCGAGACCATCGCCTATCTTTCCTCTGATGAAAAGTCCGAAGAACTCAAGGAGAAAGAGGAGAAGGAAGAGTCTGGCCCAGATGTCTGGGGGGAAAAGTGGGAGCATTCCCGTCTGCGTCTTGTCAATGTGGCTTCCAAAGAGACTAAGACTCTTGTAGGAGGTGACCGGCATATCTCTGACCTTGCCTGGAGTCCTGATGGGAAGAGTGTGGCCTTTTTCAGCATCGCGAACCCCAACATCGAGGAGGCTATGCTGACGGGCACAACCATCTCCACCGTCAACGTGGAAACCGGCCAAGTCAAGGATCTGTGCAAGGTGCCCAATGAGCTGAACTACCTAACCTGGGCTCCCGACGGCTCTATCTACTTCACCACCGGAACACCTGACAACAGGGACACTGGAGGGCCAGCTGTTTACGCTGTTGATCCTGCAGCAGCAGTACCCAAGCACGCCAAAGTCGCATGTGGCGAACATGACCATGCGGCAGGGCTTTCTGTGGCCGGCGGAAAGCTCCTGGTGAATCGTGCCGTTAGGTTCAGCAATGTCATCACCGAGCTGGGTGGGAAGGACCTCTTCCAAAGGGACACAGAGATCTGGGCATGGGATGTATTTTTTAATCCAGACTCCGGCACTCCCATCCTCGCTGCGGGCTTGTCAGACGTCGATACGCCTTATGAAGTCTTCATCGTTGAAGAGAGCAAGGAGGACATCAAGCTTTCCAATCATGGCAAGCCTCTCGAGGGTCGATCGTTTGGTTCCTGTAGCGAGCTCACCTGTCAATCCACGGATGGAGAGGTTGAACTGGACGCTCTGTATCTGACGCCGACCTCCAAAGCGACGGAGAATGGCACGTCCGTGGAGCCGTTGCCGACGTTTGTCATAATCCACGGAGGACCAACATCTCGCGACTGCAAGGTCTTTGACGGGGCCTGCTACGAATGGGCTCCATACATCCTCTCCAAGGGTTATGGTGTGCTTCTTCCGCAGTACCGCGGTTCTACTGGACGTGGTGAAAAGTTCGCCTCGTACAGCATGGGCGGACAGGGAAAATACGACTACGCGGACGTCATATCCATCACAGACAATGCAATCAAGAAGGGCTTCGCGGACCCCAAGAAACTCATAGTAGGTGGATGGAGCCAGGGTGGTTTGATCACATACCTGTGCAGCGTGCGAAATGGTCTGCACGGCCTCGGTTGGCGCTTCAATGCTACCATCGCGGGAGCAGGTGTTTGCGATATCGAGAGTCTTGCCATGACGTCAGATCTTGGCTCAACCTTTGAGAGAGAACTAGCTGGCGGAGATGCCATCTGGACGCTCGACCGTCATGACACGAGGAATCGTCAGGGTAGCGCGTTGTGGGAGGTGGCCGGCGCGGTAAAACAGTCTCGCGAGAGCGGAGAGCCCGTGATCCCGCCCATGCTGATCTTGCATGGAGACAAAGACGTCCGTTGCCCATTTTCACAGGCTGAGGGATTCCGTCGCGCCTTGAGGACTCACGGGTTGCCCTGCGAGTTTGTGGCGTACCCTGGCGAGGGGCATGGTATCCAGGCGCGAAGATTTTGGCTGGATATGTTTGAAAGGGTAGGGAGGTGGTGTGATCTGTACATTGGACCAGGAGAGGAGGATAAGTTGGCCGCGGTGTTTGATGAGAAGCTTAAAGCCTAGACGGTACAGCATCGTGAAGTATCAGAAGCCCTCGCTGCATGGGGGACTTGGCTCATCCAGCCCTTTATACAACATGGCTGAGATATCTTCGAATAAGACCTTTAATTAAAGCTTTCAGGCTCGGAGAAACTGCAAATATTGAACATTATGCTCCTACGACGTCGTTTTTAGCCACTGGGTCATTTCTTTATGTGTTGAAAGGGGTGAGATGCTGAGGAGAGCATCACCTCTATCATCGTCTTTAATAAGCATATGAAGAAAAGGAAGCTTTTGGGTTCCCTTTTTTGAGATAATCTTTATTGCTGTTGATTAATTAATAGCCCTTTATATTCTCTATTACCGAAAGGCCACCAAGAAAGGCGTACAATTCTATCTACAAAAGTAATAATAAGAGAATGGTGTTTTTGTGTTAGTTATGTTGGGTGCGTCCTGTTCCTCTAAGAAAGCACCAGGTCCTGGCAACAGATTTCAGTTACTGTCTTAACTATGAGCATAACCAATCAAAGTATTATCGCTAGGCTCAACTCTATACTAACTTGAGCATTTGATCCGTTTCCCACCCCTTCCAACTCCAGTTTTTACATTCCGCAAACCAAATCCCCACCCTCTTGAACGATTCCTCAGACTCCTGTAAGATCAACCCGTGAACATTATCACGATGACCAGAGGGACCCCCGCTTACAGCGAGAGCAAGATAGTTGCACTGTAATCCTGGGTATAGATCTCCCCTAGCCTTCTCCTTCGCTGCCCCTGCTTCTTCCTCTTCCCCTTCGTCTTTGTCTTTGTCTTCGTCTTCCTCTTCATCTCCCTCTAGATACAAGAGGGATAACATAAAAGAGCCATCAATAATTGCCATGGGTATATCTAACTGCCCATGGTCGTATATCTGATTCTCCAGTTTGTCGAGCACGTCGAATCTAACAGTGCCAAGTTTGGTCGGCTTTTTATCATGAGGATCTAGAACCCTGTTTCCTCTGGCTAAGGGCATCGTCATGCCGGCGACGGTAACAGAAGGCCTAGCAGCGTCACTTTCGGATTTGATCTCTCCATAGCGGTTTCGGACGTCGCGAGGTCGGACGTCGGAGCAATGAAGCTTGAGGAAGACCTGAGGTTGATTCATATTGAAAAACACCCATTCATTCGTTGAAGCCCACGACCATGATGGCAGACGATTGGCCTGTGCGGAGGAGCCTGACGACAAGGGAATATTAGGGAACCAAAGGAGCCCACGATGGAAGTCGTTCCTCCAAAGACCGGCAAGATATTCGCCACCAAATACATGCTGAAATTTCTGCGCCAGGCCCGAAAATGCGGGAAGCTTGTCCGAGCTGTATGTTAGGGCTTTCCTGCTGTACTCCGAGGCGAGGGTATAAAAATCCGACTTAGCGGACCTATCGACACTTCTCTCGGGTTGTCCATCGGTCTGAGGCACGGTTACCTCAATGCCCTTGATCAGGGAAGGATAGAGTCCCTCAAGGTTATCAAGTTCCTTGCGGCACTGCCAGTAAAGCTGTCGAGCGCCGAAGAATAGCGATTGGTTGGATAAAACGACTTCCTGGAATGCCCAGCCGCGCTTGCTAAGCGCTGCGCGAGATCTTAGCCTCTTAAAGTTTTCCTCCTCGACGTCCCTCCCTGCCACTAATACCGAAGTCTGATTATCAGTGGTCGAGGATACCTTGAGGGTCGTGGGATTCGGATACGGCGGGTCTGCTGTCTTAAGGAAGCCCTCTTCACTTCTTTCAGATGTCATAGCGAAGATAGTTAACGTGGAGTACTGATAAATCGAGCCCATCTTTTCCGACTCGGATGCCCACTGTTGTCTTAAATTAGCAAACTAGGAAAACTCTTAGGTCTATACATAAGACTATTTACATCTCCCGAGACTTACGTCTTCTTTGCTATCTTGTAATATGCATAGTGCATCAATCCAGAGATAGCGCATACCAAGCTGCCGAGTGACATAGATAGCGTCTCGGAAATTGGCAGGCAATTGAGCGACTTGGATAGATCGAAGGAAGTTGGATAGAGTTTCCGTTGTGAGACGCTCTTTGATCTTGTCTCCCCAGCAGTGACTAAGAGCCACATAATTGCCTTCTTTGTTGTTTGTTTCTACAAGTCGGCAAGTCTGAGAGCTCTCTGATACTCCGACATCCAGCACACGTGTTGGAAGACTCGAAGACTTGATAGGGCGGCATTCGGCATGGTTTTTTCTGCAGTCATCAAGCCATCCTTTGGCGATGCTGAGGTTGAGTGTCGACCCGAGATCCGGATCGATAGGATACCGACCAACCCGATGTCTGGCATGCTGACGGTTCAACATGGCGTTTTCATCCAAATATATGTTGTCACCTAATATGATATCAGTTATTTTGATAAGCCATTGCGGGTGACTCTGCGCCACCTACGTCGAGAGACAATCAGGTTAAGTTCCATCTGTGGCAGATCACCAATTTGAACCAGAAAAGTTTCGTAGACCTCCTTTGCGTCTGGTATTTCACCGGTGTGGACTCCATTTGAGGGCAACTTGCGAAACATTCCCCGCGCGATAGTTAATGTGATAGGCGAGGGCCGGTGCGTTTCCTTGGCGATTGCATAAAGCGACTGCTCGGCATCTTTCCAACCATCATAACCGCCCTGATACCATCTCACGGATACTCCTCGTTGCGTGAACTCAGTCCTCTTGGCCTGGGTCATTTTCAAACAGTCGATGATAAACCGGCAAAAGTCACAACCAAGGTCGGCAGATTCTTCAAGAGCTTCCAATGAAGAGTGATGTTTGATTTGTTTCCATTTGAGAAGCTGATCAATAGTAAGCCGGTTGCATTTTCGGCATCTCCCATTGTTGCCTCGAGTCAGTGGCTCGGTGGGTAAACTCTGCCCTGAAGTAGAGGGCAAGTTGGTTGGCGGGGTTTCATCCATTACGATGGCCCAAAGTAAAAGGACTTTTGAGATTATATTTTTCTTATGAAACTTGTAGATTCGTAAATATCAAACACCTTGATTATTCCCACCTACAGTGCTGCTACCTAAAGTACTGCTGCCCGACTGCATTGATCCAATCACGGTTGAGGGCTGAAAGCCGCGCAGCCTGGTTCCGGGCCGACCTTCCCCGCATAAATGAGGTTGATCGAGAATAGGGTAAAGGTATGTTCCTTGCCAACAGAAGTGTATACTATCAGTGATATTTGTTTCCTCAGAATGAAGCTAAAGGTCTATCTCCCGGCAACATACCAAGAATGAGACAAATGGTACAGCAGTAGCTGCATGTGCAAGGCCTAGACTTCACTTCAAACTCGTCACCGTGGCCGATGAGGAGACAACAATAAATGCTTCGGTATCTTGGCGCTGCATCGGGACCGATCAAGGACTTCGGTCCCGAGTGTATTGATTTAATAGGGCTCTAAAAGTAACACATGGCGAAGTTATGCAACCAAGTAAAATCTTCCAATGGGTGTTTTTAGCCACAAGGGCTATGCTTTGAGGGATTCGACATGAAACGGCCCCTAAAGCGGGAGCTGAAATGGAAGTGCGCGGGGAAATCGAATAGAAAATCACATCGAGCATTAATCGAAGGAATTGCTGCAGGAACTTATGCAGCGCAATGCTAGTATATCCCCATCGTCACTAGAAGGATTTGGCCTCAATCCATTGGCGTCAGTTGGTAGGCTCAGCTGTGGAATGCATTGTAAGAGCCGATTACCGACGGGGCTTCGTATGAGGAGGCTGCATGTCGCGTATCGCGAGGTACATCAATAAAGGCCTAACACCTTGCAGTGCACCGTGCGAATGACTGTTGGCTTGCATGTCAAGCTATGCTGCTGTTTCACGAGTCACAGGTGACAGAACTACCGCTTTCCTCCCACCCCAGTAAGCTGGCGTTGAACCGTGTGTATTCCCCTATGCTTCGGTAGATGTAGAAACAGATCACGACCTATCGTGCACCATGACACTTCAGTAGAAGAGTAATAGTAAGCTTATGGATGGTGCCAAGAAGGTGGTAACCCAGTCATCTTCCGCCGCATAGCCTGTGAGATCGACTTCCCTTCTTCTTCGGCGGCATCAAGTCTCCGTCCTAGGATCCCATGAGTCTGGCTGCATACTGACCGTGAGGATTTTTTGTCCAACATGCTTCGCCTCCTTGATTCCTTCGTGAGGATCATCGATGAAACAAGCATCGGTCAGCTTGGCTCCTACGATTGATGGGTGTGTCTGTGTGTCGTGTGAATCCTGATGGCTGGACATTAGAACCGCTAGAGACCTCGTTGATGATCTCAAGAGAAGGAAAATTATCCATAAAGTATAAGTAGAGCTACCTCCCTAGAAAAGACAGGCTCTCATCATCACCATCCCTCACAACTTGACAAGACTACATTCCTCTTCTACAAACTCAACTCAACAATAACTTTCCACCCCAATTCATCAAAATGGTTTCCTCCAAGACCTTTCTTATTACTCTCCTTTCTCTGGGCGCTTCTGCCATTCCCTTGCAGTCGCGTGAAGAGAACCAACCCAAGCCTAGCCTGGACAAGTCTTACGAGGTCCATGATGCTCCTGACCTCACCACCACCTATTCCAACCAGAACGAGAAGCGGCAGTGTGTCTGGAACGACGGACACGGCGATATCTCTTGGTAAGATGGCCACTCTTTGGCCTTCAGAAGCTGGCTAATAATGATCAACAAGCGGCTACTTCAGCGTCGTCTTTGGAGACAACTCTGTTGGTGGCTCCAAAGGAACTGTCACCATCAGGGGTGAGACTTGGAAGACTGAAGGCAGACTCGACTGTGGAAATGACAACTGGACTACCTTTACTAGTCCTCTCCCTTTCACCGTCGACATCCATGGTGGGAACGCTTGCCACACCACCATCTCTGGCCACTGGGACAACACTTGGATCAAGTATGCAGCTCAGTATCTCGATGTCCCGAGTGACACTCGTTGTGGCGATGTTGGGACCTTGAACAAGTCTCGACGATGTATCATTCCCGCTTGATTCAGATATTCGGGAGTGAGATCAAATGTGGTGGACATTTGTGCTGGACAACATGGAATATGGATGCTGTTGGGTGGAGTGCACCACTAGCCATATTCTTTTGTACACAAAGAAGCTAAATGCCAATGAATGCTGCCGAATTTACTACCATCTGGTTCAGTTGTCCCGTAAAGGTTCGTGCTTCGACTGTCAAAAACCGCACTATTAGCACGTCATAACATCCTGTCCCGATGCCAACGAAGTGGCCATGTTTTGACATTATGCCGTTCCCTTTTTAGAATCCTTCTTGCCACGTAAAAGCTCAATCAGAGCCTCATCACTCGCCCCTTCGACCGGAGTCTTGCCCTTCGAGTCCCTCACCTCCACATCCGCCCCGTGCTCTAGCAACCACCTCACCCTGGCCAACATGTTCTTCCTGCCTCTTCGGGCGCTGTGTTTTCTGACGGCCCAGTGAAGCGCCGTGCTCGGATTCCGGGTCTGGAACTCTGGCTGGTTCGTAAAGGACAACGCGTTGACGTCAACCCCCTTTTCCAAGAGCAGCCCCATCATCGCAATGCAATCGGAGTCAGCGTGGGTGGTGATGAGCGCGTTGTGCAGCGCGTTGCTGTGTGCTAAAAGGGCGCCTGAAGAGAGCAGAATGTCAATGACGGAGGGTACGTCCGGCGATTGGTGAGTGACGGCAAAGTCTAGAGGTGTATGGCCGTCCTTGCTAATGAGGTTAGGATCTGCCCCATTTTTCAGGAACCACTTTGTCAAGGGGAGAGATTTAGTAGCCGAACTGAAAGATATATCAGCCTACCGACATGCACCAGTGAGGAAGGAGAATCTTACTGCAAGGCTGGAATCCGGTCAAACGAGTTGATGTCCCAGCCGTGATCAAGAAATGCTTGGAAAACGTCGACAGCTTCATCGCCTTCTCTGGCGGCGAGCTTGATCGCTGTTGGACTAACCGGTACCCCCTCGTCAAGAAAAAACCGAACGACTTCGCTGTTGGCATTCTGGGCCGCCAATATCAGCGGCATATCCATGTCCTCGGCTGTTGGGTTCTCCAAAGACGGATCTGCTCTCCAGGCCTGGACTACCTCACGGACACGCTCAAGATGTCCAGCCTTACTTGCATCCTTCAGGTCGTTTCTTGCAGATCGAAATCGAGCACGACTTAAATACTGATCTCGGGGGACAGGAAGGATGGTCCTCTCGGGGAGAGAGGAGAGAATGGCCCGGACGCGTGATACATCACCTGCATCCGAGGCTCCACTTAAAGCGAGAGACTCTGGGGAGATGCCAGCATTTGGATCTGCTGTTGGGTCCTTGTAAGGCAAACTAGGATTGTCTGTCTGAAGCTCCATTTTTCAAGGGTGACTAAAGATGGTGAAAGAAGTGAAAGCACATTGTCTCAGCACAGCCTGGTGAAGTGAGGGATGGGTGGCTAAGGAAGCGTGCCTCGTTAGTTTAATATACGCCGAAAATGCATACCTGAGGGTCAAACTGTACACCCGCGGGTTCCAGCTGAAGGACGGTGAGATTGGGTCCATACTTTGAAGGTACAACATCTCGATTTTTGTATTTATTAGGAAATAGCAAAAAGAAACCTAGGATTGAATGCTATCGAATGCTTCAAGTCTGTCCAAGCTAACTAAGACAATACGTGCCGCCAAGACCAACTTCCTTCTAGTTTGTACCCAATTGTCTATTAAAGATCAATTCTGTTTCGAAAAAAAGACGGACTGTTCTCACTCCGTTGTTCCGAGGATCATATTGTAGTAGAATACGACCCCTGGCTGTTGTGTCGAGGAGTCTCGCTTGTTCCGGATTGACGTCTTCACCATCCTCGTCTGTCATGCCGTCAAGAGCTTGGTAATGGTTCACCTGGATATGGCCCCGAAGCCCAGGAATGATTCCAGGCAGCAGGTCAACGAGTTGCTGCACCTGATCGGCGTACATGATCTGGCCTTCGACGTAACCAGGGGCCCCTTCAGCATCATCGGGGAGCTCCTGCTGGGGAGTTAGGATGTACGCTGCCACATCTACATTATTCATGGCAAGCTCGTCGGCAAACTCTGCGAGTCCACCCGAGCCTTCTGCGCCGTTATTGAGAAAGTCATCGACATACTTCCTGAAGTTATCATCCCCAAGCCCCCATGCGGCGTCCTCGAAGAAGTGTGCCCCGTAGGCTCCGTTCTGGGAGTAGACGATGAGGGCGGTGCAGCCGCAGAGTGCGCTTAGACCGAGGTCAAAAGCCCTGCTCTTAGGGGTGATGGGCTTCCAAGCCGAGGTTGAGGCGACGCTGCTGCCACTAGGGCGGAAGATCAGCTTAACCCTCCTTTTGGTGAATCGGTTGACGATCTCGGCGTCGACGGTGTCTTCGTCAACCTCGAACAAGGCACGGGCATCTAGAGAGCGGACAGACACGCCTTCTGAGTCTTCTTCGTTGGAGGCAGATGGCGGGAGTTGGCAGCAGCTCTTGGGACTGCATCTGCTGCGGCATGGGTTGTATCCACGCTTTAGGGGGGCCAACAACTTTCTGTAGATGGACTTAGAGTCAATGAGGGTTTGATTGGGGGGGACGTAACTTACATTTCATTTCGCTGTGCAAATGATGATATGCCATCATCGAAGGAAAAGCAGAAGGAGACGGTAATCCAGGTGCTCAGCAACAACAGAAGGACCTGATGAAGTCTGAGATGCATGGTTGAAGACTTTGAAAGGATCGAAAGGACTGTTGCTGCGCAGGAAAACAGCCAGGCCCTTCCTATAGGGCTGGAGACTTTTATCCCTCTGTCATTTTCACAAGATAGCCCCCACGAGCCTAGCAGACATGCAACAAGTGAAGCGATGGAAAAGGACAAGAAATTATTACGGGGGCATGCGTTTTCAAGCCACACACAGGGGCTCAAGTGCTGCGCCTTATGAGTAACCCACTCCATCAAACCGGCTGCGTCGCTGATTCGAGTTCCAGGCGCCGCCCATTGCACATTGCTGCACTTTCGTCTCACGGCCAAGACATTGGCAAATTCCAATCTTATTTGATACGAGAATCAGTGCATACGCGCTTTAGCAGGGACGATGATTTTTCCATTAATAGGGGTATAATCACCCCTGGCTTCATCTAAGCCGCCAACTGTTCGAGTCGAGGCTCTTGGCGCAGTTCAGCTGTGATATGAATCGTTTCAGCTTTTCGGCAATGCATCTAGCGGTCTTCCCCCATCTCGATTGGTCCAAGTTACTCCATGTATAGAATCAGGCTGTGAGAGATTGCTTCAGTAGCGGTACGGGGTTCCCCTTGCCCATTACCGGTTTATTATTTTACGACTGGCTCACCTTTGCCAATTCATCTTCATCTCTAGTCTCACGCGATTTCGCCTGTGCTAGCCAAACCATGGCCTTGTCGAAAGTCTTTTCCTTCCTCACGCTGAGCCGCCTTGCATTGTCGGCGATCATCAGCACGCCAGTCCCTTCAGATGCGTTCCTCACAACGACTACTCAGACGGGTTTTGTTCGCGAAACAATCACCTTTGCTTCTGGGCTTGTCGGCGTAGTTGATGGCACTATTCTCGTTTTGGCCAACAGTACCCTCACTCCGGCCCCTACGGCTCACACAGTCGGACACCATACCATCTCTCTCCGTCCTGACCGAGTCGTGGTTGTCGACGGGGAGACTACTACTCTTCCCTTACCAGGGGATGTTGGTGGCTCGTCCTTTGAACCCTACACCACAGTCGAATCTTCCGAGACAGATCTTTCTGCTCCAACCGGTTCTTCTCACATACAAGATACTGCCACTACCACCACTGGCTCAACTCAGAGCGGCAGCACCGACTTGCCTTCGCCCTCAGACACAACAAGTGGCAATGGAAGCTCGACTACTTCTGATGGACCGGGTTCGGATTCCACCGCCGAGTCTACCTCGACTGCAACTGGGCCCAGGTCAGATTCAACCTCTGGATCTGATTCAGGTTCAACTGATGAGCCCATCTCAGATGGCCAAGACGTCACCCAATCTGTGTCCCAGACGACCAGTGAAACCACTGCAGTTAATCCAATCACTGGAACCGTGACTGGACCCCCGGCGGGATTCTCCACCGAGCTCATCACGACCTCGGATCTGACAACCAACACTTGGATAACTACAACCAAGGATGACCAAGAGACAATTGTTCCAGTGCTTGTCGGATGTCCAGGCTGCGGCGGGACATTTGGCGGCATCATTCTTTGGGGTCTGCCGTTCATCACCAACGTCGTCTTCAACCTTCCGGGCCTCCCCTCGTTCTACCTCCCCTGCATCCAGGTGCCGGGAGCTTCTATTGGACAGTGTACACAGGGCCCCTCGGATCCTCCCGAGGACAGCAAGTCCGACCCGTCGAGCCGTCAAGACGATAAAACAAAGACTCGGGAGCGCGAGACGTCGGCTTCCAGTTCAACATGCGACGCTACTGAGACGGCCACGGATGTCTTCGTCGCTTGCAGCACTGGTTCAGTCGACGGCAGTGCGACAACCACCTGTTCCACATCTACCAGGCTTGTCACCGGATGTAGTGTCTCTGGGTCGACTACAACCTCCATGACTGGGGGTGTTTGTCTTCTCAGGCCAACTCCTAATGCCCGGGGCCCGATTGGAACATACTCCTTCCAAGGGTATGTGCCTTTTAGCCTCCCAGACATCGCTGGAATAATATCGGGACTGGAATCCAGCACTGATTCCAGCACTGAATCAACAGTGGAATCTAGCACAGCATCGACCACTCAACCGCCCACATCGACGCCCTTCTCAACCCCCGTCTCCACTACATCCAGCACAACCCTACCCCCTCGCGTCCCAGCACCAGCCATCACGATGACCACAACAGCAACTCCAGAGTGCTTCCAAGGCTATCAGACATACACAATGACCGCTGCAGCTTCCGCTCCTGCAAATGCGGACTCGATAAGGGTTTTTATTCCCGACGCAGACCGTGCGGGAATGAAATGGGAGGTATCTCTTCCCCCCATCCAGTTCTTTGGCGTCCCAATCGACGTGAGGGGAAACATCCGCTCTTGGCGAGTGGGAACTTCGGATGAGGGGACTACGCTTGTTAGTGGCAACGGAGGGACAGACATGAGCATCAGATGGGAGACGCCGAGAGACACAGGTTTGTCAAGACTCCTGTCCACTCACGGGACAAAGCAGGCTAACTGACCGGATCAGATGGTACATACGTAGAAATCTTCTTCACGTCAGACCCGCCTTTGGGCGCTCAGGTGTTTAGGGTTGTCGCGCAAAGTGATGGTGTAAGTCTCCCATCTAATACTCAGGCATCAGAATTTAACACAGAAGTCAGCGGCCCTGCATGCCGTCTCGTTGCAACAATCGCCCAACGATTGTAAGTTTTGTGTTCCCTTTTCTAGCCAATTAACGACTAACACTCTCCAGACTACCGACAAAAACGGCCGCGTATGCACACTTCATCCATGCAGCCGCCATCCAATTTGTTCACAAGGTCCGGTCACGCCAAGAGCGCACTGCCTAGTCCTCGAGGAAGGCCCCTTCTGGCCACTCGTTGTCTTGCGAGTAACCATCACCACCAACAACTGGGTGACGGATAATGGCGAGAAACTGAAGAAAGAGGAGAAGGGCTGTGGCGCGATCACGGAGTGGAATGTGAGGAAGATCAATAGGGACGTGGCGGATGAGTCTTGGACGGCTACCCACGAGATTACCTTTACTCTGCCACTGACGATCAAGGCGGGCTGTGTAGAGAGGGCGATCGCTAGTGCTGGAGGGCCGAGTGGGCTGAAATGTTTCAATGCTGTGAGCGACTGGGTTTTGTGAGGAGAAAGCAGAAAATATACTATAACTAGATTTTGAGGGTTAGATAAAATGTATCAAATAAAGACGATAGAATCACATTTGTATAAAATGTAATCTAATATCAGAGAAATGATGGCGACAAGATGGGACGCCTCAGATCGTTAGGCAAGAAATTGACCAAATTGACGACATGATGAAATCCTCTATGTCGCGCAATTAGCTGATAGGAATCAGGAATAGCACCAATAGAGCGATGGGGATTATCCAACGAGCCAGAGCTTCTCGAGAGAATATACTAAGCCTACAGCAATTTATATTTCAGTGAAAACATGGCATGTGCTAGATGCTCAAAGCCACAATGTATCTATGGAAGTTTCGAGAAGGAATACTGTAAGATAAACATCTAACATTCTTAGATAATCCCTCGTTCTCTAACTAAAGATTATACCCTCCACTGCTCGTTATAGTTAATGGTCACGACTCAATCGTTAGTAGTATGCAGAGTCACTCTTATACTAAGATTAGAAAATTTAAGCTTTGTTCGAAATTAATATTACTACTTAAAATGCTAATTATCCTATTTATATTTACTAAAAAGAAATTTAACCCTTTTTAAAATAAAATCAGACCCTAGTGACTTACAAGTAAGAGAAAAAACTACTATCTTTATAACAAGGCGCTGTATACTCTTACCCATCTTAGGTCGCCTCCTTAACAAACTACTTACTGCTTTTTCAGGGATAAGAAAGCAAAGAATAGCATAGAATGTCATAAAGGGGAAAAAAGCTAAAGGCTTAGTTCCAATGTCCAGGAAACGTAAACCTTCGCGGCTGACATGGCGCACGGTTCCCCGTACTAAGAACTCAACCGCAACATTGAGAATACGTGGCGCGAGGACAACAAGCCAAAAGCCTCGCTGAAGACCTGTACAACCTGCCAGGTAGGTGCGGGAGGAATCCCGGACAGCATCCCTGAGTGCTGGTCCGATACTGGTGATGTTCCAGTCTCCTGCTTCAAATCTGACATTGACAATAAAACAGGTCGTGTACAAGCGATCTTCCCGAGTAATATCAAGCGAATATCTTCCTCGACTAGTGTAAGCAACAGTAGGTGTTGGGGTGAAGATAGTATGTAACGCCCGCCACCAATCTTCTAAGTGGAAATATCGGGGTCCTCGTTGTCCCAGGTGCTCAACCAGGTCCCAGTCATCGTCTTCAGTGAAGTGGGAGAGAATGTGCTTTGCAGAACGCCACGTACCCTTCACCCCCTCTACAGCAAGGAGGAGAATGAGTCGCGGTTCGTCAGGGCAAGAGCTTCTGAATAGGATCGCAGCCCTTTCTTCAACGTCGCCTCGATCATCGCCCACCATGATTGTAGGATGCCGCACAGAACTACCTGTGGAAGCCCAAAGATTTTCACGCGAGAGGTGCTCCGGAATTTCTCCAAATGCGACCGTATATGTCCGCGACACATCCGACTGGGCAGGAATGCTCCCATGAGGCACTGCGTACAGCAGAGACCTTTGCCACTCTAACGATGACTGATAAGTGACCAGCGGCAAGTTGGGCCGTATGAAAGTGCCTTCTCGAGTCCTTTTGAGGGGTACCGCCAAGATGTTGGCCGGATCATTTTTGTTCTGGCATTGCAAGACGGCATATGGGTATTCCAATGAGTCTCCAAGCTGCAACTCGATAGATAGACCCCTATTAGTAATAGAGAAAGGAGGTATAAACCTCCCGTCGTTGAATCGTACTATATCTTGACAGTTTGCGAACAAGGATGGGGAACTGGCTAGTATCCCAGAGTAATTTTTAACCTGAGCAGATTCATCGAACCAGTCCTGACACCGTGGCCCTCTGTTCAACTCTTGAGTTTCGAAGCCCTCGGGGCTCCATGCCAGTATTGATTGGTCATCCGAAGTCTTCATGATCTCTTGTTGAAGCCTGAAAAACGCCTTGTCGCCTTCACCATAAAGCAAAGGCATGTTGACATCGAATATGCCCATAAGACAATACGCCTTGTCCTCGGCGCGGGTCGTTTCACGTCGGGATGCCCAGCTCATTCTTTCAGCCACGCTTGCCTCCATGAGTCTAGTTTTCAGGCGAGGAATTTGGATCTTGTGGGGGTCGGGGCTAACCGGAGAATAGATGCAGTCGTCCGCGATATCGCCCTCTCTTGATGCAGATCGCAGGTCGCTGAGGAAGCGTCTGTCAATACGGGTGATACGACTGACTCGGTCTGCCCAATCGTTGCGTGTGCCAATCATTGACCAATCAGAGGAGTAGAAGACGAGGTACGACGGGGCAAGTAGCTCCTGGAGAGTCCATCCTCGAGTGAACCACAGACTATCGGCAAAGGAGGCCTCCAATTTATCTTCGCTGGCGCCAGATTGGACGTCGTCTAAATATGCGTAGCATCTTTCTGACTTTTCATACCAGCTCATCATGGAATTGATGGCTTCTGACAGTTCAGCGCTGCTGGTTTTGTCAATGCAGCATGTATCAATCCAGACAAAATCGAGCCCATCTTCCTGAGCCTGGCTGGCGGCTTGCTCGATCTTGATATATCCTCGCTTTTTCATGGCTGCCGGCGTCGACATGTCCTGAAAGGTGACCTCACCCTCGCCCCAGCGGTGTGAAAGAATGGCGTATTTTGGAATTTGATTATCCACAAATTCCTCGACCTCGAGTGATTTTGCATTGATGAGTCGCATTCTTGCCTTTGTGAGCAGGCCCGAAAACCTAATTGGGTATGAACAACCAGCGAGTGGAAGCAACGATGAGGTTGCCGAGGCTGAAAGGCGAGAGGCTCGTCTCAGCTCACGAAAAAGAAATGATCAACAGATTGGGAAGTGAGATAAGACGATAGCCAAGAGTGGATTTAAATTGAAATAAACAACAGAAGCGAGAGAGGACGGCGAGCTGAGGATTTTAATGAAAACAAGCCCATGTGGAATGACTGGTCACTTATCAGGAAAGCTCACTTCTACACCTGAGCTGAACTTTTGTGGGAGAGATACTTACGTCCTGCTAGCCTCAGTTTACCCGGATGCTTACTGCTGAGTGGTGGTCCACGAAGTATAAAAAGCCCTGTAGGTACGTATTTCTACTCCCTGTTTTGTGGCTTAAAGTGGACTAGAACAGCCTCTCTAACTGGCTCCTAACCCCTGCTAGGTCGCGAAAGTTCAAGGGTTGACGTGTACAAAGGAAAGAGCTCGGAATACGCCAGATTTATTAAGAATGGGGAGAAGTGGCAGCCGAAAGTAAAGAGTTGTCTAGAGCGAGCCAATCAAGGGCAGTGAAACGGACGAGGCAATGGAAGGAGTGCCGAGGGCTACCCTGCATCATCAACATCTGCCTCGAGGTTTGCGCTTTCTTATTACAATAATGAGCAGAAAAGGGTTATACTAGTTGAGTTTCGTGGTGGAGTTTCTGATTTTTTATCCTGGTTAGTAGCGAACTCGCTGGGAGACAGCCAGGTTAGGATGAGCGATATGCAATCCGAGGTTTGCGAAGTTATTGAGATGGCGGTGGCAGCCTTCATTTACCCCATCCAAGGAGCAACAAGAGACTGCAGAACTCTGCGGCGCGAAGAATGTTGTCGTGTTGGCTCGGCAAGCCCATGTGGCGCACGATCGTCCTCTTTTACGATCGGTATAGGTCAGTGCTGAATGGATGGTTTCATTCACGCAATAGAACGGTGGCTTGAGGCACTGTGATGTTTTCTTTTTTGGTGTTTTGAAGTTTTGGGCGTCCTTTGGGCGTCTCGGAACAGGTCGTTCTCAACGAGCCCTCGCCTCCAGGAGTCAGTCATTCACTAACACACTCGCTCTATGAAATTGACCCTAAACTGCAATGGCAAACTACTTTCTGAGGCGCAGAGTGTTCTGATGTATCCACACAGAAGGGCTCACCACCACAACCCACCAGCGAGATGGGTCTCAACACCATCACAACAGCGTAATTGGTTTAGTGGTAAAATTCTCCGTTGCCATTCGAGTAACGTCGGGGAGCCCTGGGTTCGATTCCCAGATTACGCATTAGAACGGTCATCAGAGACGTCGGGAGGGTTTCTTTTTGGTGTTTTGAAGGTTTGGCCGGACTCTGGGCGTCTCGGAACAGGTTCTTCTTAACTGAGCCCCCTCCGGGAGCGGTTGTGCAGTAATACGCCTGTCCTATGAATCTATGCCTAGATTGCAACGGAAATCTGTTTTTTGAGGGCGGACATTGTTCTTGTTGTGTGCTTTGGGTGACCTTGCTCATAGTTTGTCTTTGCACTCTTGTCCACCCTTGCGACCTGAGATCTCCTCAATCGGAGCTGAGAGGAGCTGTGCATGAAGACCGACTCTCAACTTTGCAAGATGACGAGGGAAAAATAGACTTCCATAGGTATGTCCGACTAGTAGCGTCGCTTTGGATAACTCAAAGTAGTTACTATGCCCGCTACTTCATAGTCTGGTTCTATTGCCTAGTTAGGCAGTCTATTCAACCTACTGCAGTAATGGGCAATGGCATTTGTAAGCAGAACGCAGCACGAAGACCTGAGCGTCTTTCATGTCATAGGCAGTAATAATATTATTTTATTGATCGACCCCCGATTGCTTTGGTTACTAATTGCAGAGGTGCTCTCCGCGCAGCTAACCATGCGTGTCTTGCTGACTGGCACAGAGATGTGGCGGGGAACGTGAATAGGAGGGTGGTGTTGCCCCCTCGTCTCGAGTTATAAAGAGGTTGCTCTTTGTGTTTCCGACAGCAAAGTCTGCAATATAGACCTTGTTATTGCGACAAATCTGTAAACGCGACAAGATCAAACATGGACCCAATTGGTATTGCCCTTATTGGAGGTGGCATCTTTGCCAAGATGGAGCACATGGTCAGTCCACTCTCGAAGTTCAAGAAGTGAAAACTAAGAGGTTGCAGCCCGGAATCATCAAATGCTCATCTTTGAGCCTTAAGGCTATCTACTCACGGTCCTTGAAGTCGGCCCAGGACACAGCGACTCTGAATACCAAAGACGAAGTTGACCTGTACTCTTCCGATTCTGGGGAGGGAAAATCATACAAAGATCTTCTCTTGCGAAAGGACATATCCGCAGTCATCGTTGCACTTCCTATTTCCGCCCAGCCCGAGTTCATCGATCGGGCACTCAGAGCGGGGAAGCATGTCCTGGCCGAGAAGCCTATTGCACCAGACGTGGCCGCAGCTAAGAAGCTCATTGATACTGCGTCGAAGAATGGTGTGACCTTTTCCATTGCCGAGAACTATAGGTTCATACCAAAGTATATCTACGCCGCAGAGCAGGCAAAGAAGCTGGGCAAAGTGGACCATTTCAGCGTCAAATTCTTCTGTTTGTTGCCGCCAGATAACCTTTGGTATTCAACACCGTGGCGGGGACAAGCACAGTATCAAGGTGGCCCTTTGCTCGATGGAGGTGTTCATTATGCTGCTGCCACCAGGTTGTTCCTTCAGGGTGATTCAAGCGCAGCGTCTGTTTCTGCGCTGACGAGCTTGATACAAAAACATCTTCCTCCGGCTGATACCGTCAACGCTCTTGTCAAAACAAAGTCAGGCACAAGTGGAACTGTTCAATTCTCCTTTGGCTCTCAAATCGAAGCTTCCGAGTGGGACTTTGGCCTTGAGCAAGGTACCGTCAAGGTGTCAGAGAACACTGTTATTGTTAAACCCGCTGGTGGCGAAGCAGTCATCAAAGAATTCCCCGAAACCAGCGGCGTTAGTGAGGAAATCGCAGCCTGGGCGGAAGGTCTGGTTTCTGGAAAACAGAACTTGTTGCAGTCTGCCGAAGAGGGTATGGCGGACGTGGAGTTTGTGGAAATCATGTTGGGGAGCGCAGAGAGAGATGGGGCACCAATGAAATATAGTTTACAGTAGACAAATAGGCAGTCCGAAAGAAGCCACCGTATATTGGATTCCCAGCCATTCAGTAACTTTGTCTGTTTTCTTTTTTGTCCGGCCACTTGCCCTAGATGAGATAGATTACAATGTTTGGAGCGTACTCGCACCACCGATAACTCTCAATTCAAACGCTCAAAATGTTGTATTTCATGCTGTTCAACTCTGTTGATTTAATCTTACCAAGTACTCTATCTGAATGACTATTGAGGAACTCTCTGCTCGACTACAAAAGGGCCTACAGTCTTTACATTTGGCAACGGAGGCTCAACAGTCTCAACAGGAGATGACAATGTTGCACGAGCAGACAGTCTCTTCTTTCTCAAAAAGCTAAAAAATGGAACAATTATTAGTCGGTAATCAATATGAGATATCAAGGGTAATTGGTGTGACTTTATAGTCGTCGGTCAGGAAATAAAGGCGAAATATCACTTACAAAACGGCAGCAAAACCTCCCAACAGAAGAGGCACTCCAAGCCCCACACTCACGCCGATAATAACACTGTTGGGTACTCCGCCAGACTTTTCATTCAAGATGCCAGCGTCGTCATCCGGTGCGCCAGTTTCAGTCGAAGATGGACTTTCAGTCGAAGGCGGGACGAAAGACTTCGGAGCACCCGAGGTCCCAGCCAACTTGTTCGCACCATCTCCGAATGGAATCACGCTCGCGACGGTAGTGCGAACCGACTCAGGAAACTTGGCTTCGCTGTCGGTTGGAATAACTGTAACGTGGGTTCGGGTAGTCGTGTACTTGGTCGTTTTCTGAAGCGACACTGGGCAATTGGTTAGGCTTTCTAGACACGCGACAACGACAAAGGTCTCTTTGGTAGAAATCGTTGTCGTCTCCATGCCAGATTGATCTGCGTCTTCATCTCTGGCTTCAAGTGCGGCGGATGTTGTGGTAGCTTTAGCGGCCGGAGCTGTGCCGCGACTTTTTTGGATTGCACAAGCCTCTGCCAACGTGGTGTAGTAGATTGGAGTCTCAGTTTCAAGCACTGGTCCCCACGTGGCGTTTTGAATGGCAACAGAAGCTCCTCCTGCAAGCCCGACAGCTAGCTGATATCCTTCCTCAACATGAAGGCGACAGTCGTCGTCTTCGTCCATGGAAAGGGTGACATTGGTGATGAACTCGGCGATATTGGCATAGAGACCCATTTCAACGCCCGCACCAACCTTTGCCACGTCCTTTCCATAGATAGTTAACTCGTTTGATCCTACCTCAAAGCCTGCCTGTACCCCTACACGCAGAATAGCTTTGAACACGATACCGGCGCTCTCGACAGTGACCGGTAGAAACTCAAACTCGCCACCATTGCTGTTGAGTGCTCTGTCAGCTCAGGCTACAGCATGCTCGCAGAGTCCAGACTTACTGGGTTATACTCGCAATCTCGTCAGAGAAAATGCCGAGCTCAAACACAACACCATCATCCAGCCTGAGATGAAACCCGCTGCTGATATTGATCTCCCCTTCCACGGAAAGGATGAGGTCAATAGTGAAGATGACACCCACTTCCAGGTTGTCGCTAACTGCAAAACCCACAGGTGTAGTAGAGGTATACAGGTTGAGAGTATAGGTAGCCCCAGCCGAAAGAACGGTGTCGATCAGCATGTAAATCTCCAAACCATCAAACTGAAACTGGAGCCGGAACTCTGGGATTTCCGGAAGGTCAATGTTGAAGTCAACATCCATTGGTGGTAGGTCGAAATCATCCAAGTCCACTCCATCATCTAGGTTCTTTACCACCCCATCAACATATTCCTCCACGTAATCGGTTACTTGGGTCGCCAGGCTACGGACTTCGTTCTCGACCTGGTTAGTGAAATTTTCGAATGCGTGACTAACATTGAAGTCGCGGTCATAAATGAACGTTGTTGTGGCAGTTCCTTTGATGTAGCATGTCGCGCAAGTAATTTCGATGCCCGCTGATACTGAAGTGTTTCCTCCCACATCTTGCTCGCTATATGAATAGTATCGTTGTTAAAGTCTGATGCGTGAAAGGGAGAAACGGGAAACTATGGGCGCACCCTGTAAAGGCAAGTAGTGTAGCATCTTCCCAACTTTTATCCAAGGGTATGCTCTTCTCCGTAGTGTCTCTTTGCTGTAAACCAGAGCCGGCAAAGGCTCTTCGCATGGCTTTCCATGTGTCGTATTCGGAAGCCCCGGACAGGCTGCGGGTACGAAGGAACGAGGAGCGTCCTGAGGCTAGGAGAGTGTAAGTCGCCGCCCAAAGAAGAGAAAGAAATAAAGTGTTGGGCAACATTGTGTCGGGGATCTGGTGAGGGCTATCCAGAGGATGAGGAAGCAAGACAAGAAGAAGGGAGAGGGGAATCTGGCAAGATTTATCCCATTTCAGGAGCCTATTGACCCCCATTCGTGATTCCGCATTTTTGTTCTGGGCTGTGCATGTTGGTTCCATGTTCTGCATGTTGGCTGTAAACTTGAGGGGCAGGCAGGGGTGCGACAGGGGATTTGTGCCTCAGAGCCTGGGGCTGAAGGACTTTTCCTACCATTTGCGGCAAAGCTGGGAAGTTAATGTTGCAGTAATGTCACACTGGCCAAATCTGTTTCAGCAAAGTCCATGCCTCATTAAAGGAATGGGTCGTCAGGGTACAGACGGTGGGGCAATACCTCTCGTGGGAGGAACCAACGTTTTGATGGTATCTAACATGAGGTACCTAGTCCAGAGCTGGCAGCGAGATTGAGTACCTACCTATAGAAGCCAGGGTAGAACTTATCACGCCCGATCTGCGGCCCGGGAAGCCTCTAGCGGCAGTGATTGTATCAGCCACCGTCGGCCTGCTCGTTGACATCCATTGTGTTGTGAATAGTCCAATTAGTGTCTCGCTCGTCCCAAGGATGGCCACGCAACCGCCAGCCTTACCGCTGCTCAACACCATCACCTTCTGTGGTCGTGGTGGGAGCTCAACATTGTCTGGCCCACGTAACAGCTGCCAATCCTGATATTCGAAAGGGCAAACAAGCTGGTACACATATGTGTGGAAAAATTACAGAATAAATCAGCGGTATTCAAAGCCTCCGGTGCCGCATCGAAAGAAACCGCCAAACGGGTTGGTTCACCTTCAGAGCCGACCGGAGCATCACACATACTTCTTCCCCACCTCAGCCGCAAAGCTGGGTCGCCAGGACGCCTTGCATTTGGCCGAGGCCCCGGGGAGAAGCAGGAGCCTCCGACACAAATACTTGTGCAGCCAGTATCAACAAATTCTCGCGTAAGTCTGCCAAGCAAAGCTTTGGCCTTTGGTTTTCTACTGCCCTCCGCTCCATTTGATGCCACTTTGCCTAGGTTGGGGGTGTCATGAATGGCAAGCCTCGGAGAGCTGGGGGTCAGTTGACAGCGTTGACAGCCAATTACTCCCTTGATTGAACGCGCAGTAACCCACTGAATCTAAACAGAATAAGAATTACTAGCGAAACCCATAAACTCTAATATACTAGAAGATATGATAGATATGCGTGCCTAACGCTCACCCTATGGTGGATTAGAAATCAAATGCGTGACCTCTAGGTTAGGCTCAGAGACCACACAAGCAAACACGTGATATGTCACATGCTCCTTATCTCGCGGCGTCTAACCCAGCAATTTTGCGCCATCGAAGCCGCGAAAATTTCGAGAACAGCAACGAATTCGGGGGATCCCGCCAAATAGTTAATTATCTGACTGGACTCGAGAAAGCCTTTTCCAATGAATGCGTTTCGGCCCTTCTTTCGCCAAGGCGCCGATTGGGCTTTTGTAGGACATAGCTCGTCATTCCCGGACATCGGGGCTGATGACGCCGGCAACCTATCAAAATTTCGACAGTGCAACACAAAGTCAATACCTGGATGCAAAGCGTTTCACGTTTCAAAAGAGAATAGCTCCAAGTCAGAAGAAGTACCTGTTGGAGATGATGCCCTCGCGGGCGAGTTGACGGACCAAGTTCTTGTCTTTCAGTACAAGGGCAAATTTCATGCCGTCGATCATGTAAGCCGGCTCTTGTATTTGATGTGTTATATCTAATAGCGTCATAGTCCTGCCCTCATTCCTCATACCCCTTATCACAAGGCACTCCATTTGATATTGAAGACTTTGGGATGATTCTTAGTGCTGGGCTGACTTGCCCTAAGCATGGTTGGTCCTTCGACGTGTTTTCTGGAATGTCTGATAGAGGATCCTATAGACTCAAGGTGTGGGAGGTCCAATTACGAGATATCAAAGAGACAGAGCCCTCACAGCCTGCCGAGAAAGTAGAGGGCGTGACGGAAGGAATAGATAAAGAGGTTTGGGTGAGAAGGAAACAAAGAATCGGTTAGACAGATTATGGGCCGGTTGGATACACTAGGCTGTGTGGAAACTTTCTTGAAATTGAAGCAAACAGATACTATATCATAGCGAGTTCCTATCTCGAGCGAGGTCTTCAAAAGGTAACCGAAAACCTCAGCTTTGGCAGCCTTATCAGATCACTATTTTTGTAACTCGTACTTCCCATCGAACAACTACCCTGCTACGAGGGGCAACTCCTACACCACGGAGACTTGTCAGGCCTTAAGCAAAGCCAGCGCCGATCACAAAGCTTGCATCGTCGTTAAACAACGCAGTAGCATCAAATGTATCAACGCCACCATTGCTCGCGATATAGAGAAGATTGTTGTAGTGGCGGAAATAACGGGTGGGATAGCTCCATGATCGGATACTGTTGCCCTGGCCATTGAGACCAGCCTGGGTGCAAAATGTAGCATCTTCATGGAATAGCTTGCTCCCGTCGTTAGCGTCGAGCTGAAGCTGGAAGGCAGAATGTCGCAGGAAGCTGCCGGGGGTGTCGTTCGATTCAAAAGAGAAGCATCCGCTAAAGGCTAGGCCGGTACGGACCGTCCAGCTGGCCTGCTTTTTGAGGGTGGTAGAGCTAGATGACGAGACCACCGCCGTGTTGATTGAGGAGCCAGAGTGTGTAATGTAACGTGTTGTGCAGCAACTCGAGGTGGCTCTTAGAGAGACAGAGGAGCCAACAGTGAGACCCGGGCCACTGGTCAGTGATGTAGTAGCATACTTGGCGGCTACAATGTTCGCCTGAACCGAGTTCTCAGTGGCATCGGATGGGTAGCCAGAGGTCATCGCGCCCTCATAGAAGGTGCCCTGTGAGCCATGGCTGTTGTCGCCACCAATGCCGAGAATGATGGCTCCTTCTTTGCTCATGGGGTTATAGCCAGACACACTTGGACGCGCGCCGCTATAGTATGTCGACAACGAGTTGGCCGCAGCATTGCCACCACGGATGGCCCACTGATTGGGCCTCCCCTTCACTGCCGCAGTGAGAAATCGATAGGAGATTGAAGGATCCTGGGTGTTTTGCTTAGGGTTCGCACCGGAGAACAAGCCGTTCTCCAGATCGGCCATGACCCAGGGGCCAGAGCCGGAGCCGGAGCCCCACACGGTGCTGTCTCCAAAGTAGATGGCCTCCATATGGCCGTTACCCGTATCGGTATTGCTGATCTCGGCATTGCCATAGTCGAAGCAGCAGTCGCCGTTATAATGAGTGCCGTCAAGCACGGCATACATGCCCTCCGCCTCATCTCCTGTAGCGGTGCCGCTAACGGCATTGTTCCTGTAGCCGGTGCCGGGAGAGATGAAGACACCGTAGGCCTTCTGACCGTTCAGCGTGACCGGTGCACCAATGGCGCTGGCCAGGTTATCCTTGCCATCAACATCTGGGCCTTTGAAAGCGCCAGAAGGAGCCTGGGTAAGATGATTGCCTTTGCCGGACTGGTCGTAAATGATGGTGACGAGACAGGTAGTGCCAGCACAGAACGAGTCTTGGGCAGCAGCATTGGCAACACCACCGGCAGATCGCGGCGCAATGTTGGTAGTGGCACCGTCCGAGCCGCGTTTTACCTGGTAAAGGGAGCCGGTATAGGCGTTGTACAGTGCCCGAGTGGTGCTGTGTGCCGCGACGCAGGGTGTGCCGCCGGAGGAGTAGATGTCGCAGGGTCCAGCGGTGACAAGAGGTGCAACGGCAATTAGGCCAAGAGCAAGCACGGAGCTGCGTTTGAAACTCAGTTGCGGATGCATGTCTGATCTGAAAATATTGATGTTGCTTTGGGAAGAGAACCGTAGACAAGACGCGAGTCTCAGCGTTTGAGAGTTATTAACAAGTAGTCTCTTAAGCAGATCAGTGTCGTAATAGAAATTGGCTTCGTCTGATCTCTGGCCTCTTATTCCTATATCTTTTGGTTTCAAGCCTGGGCTATTTATGTAAGACCAGCAAATCAACTCCCACGACGCCTATTGGCACGCGTGCCAGAAACCACACTTCTCGCGTGGACACGTCCACATGGGGTGTTACGTGGGTTACTCATTGGCGCGCGTGAAAACATACTTCAAATCTGGGGTAAGGATTTTCCAATAAATGTTGCTTTTCATTCGGGACGGTCTGTGTACTTCCGATGAACCTATGTAGTCTATCTCCTTCTGCTTTAGGATCACTGTCTCATGACTCCTGTGAGGCCATTCGGGAGCACTACAACTAGGTATAAAAAGTGAAAGCCTAACTTCCCGTCTTATCCGTCCCGTCGTCTTCTGATACGCCGAGAACAATCGTACTAGTTCTAGAGAGGGAAAGGGTAGATCGAGACGTGGGGAAGAGGTTACATTGCTAAAGATGGGGTAGTAGCTGGCTGCGCAACATCCCCCTGGCCTCACCCGGGTTGGGTCGCCTATAACTTGGAGAATTTCGAGAACCATGTATGTCTATAAGCGCACTACGGAGAACAAACGAGACAGGACCATGTAGGGGTCAGTCGTGCGCAATACAGGGAGCAAGATCATCCAACTTCCCCGCCTCATGTGCCGATATTGCCGACATTGCTGCCATTGCCATGCGTACAAGTTAGCCTCAGAAACAGGACTACTACCAGGGTGTTTCATTTTACAATAGACCCGTTCTTCTCCATGTTCCTGGTTAGCCTGAGACCGCGGCTTGCTTGTGTAGAGGGTCGGAGTGCCCGGCGCAATATGGACTGATCGTTGGAAGCGGGGGTAGAGTTTCTCGAAATGATCATCGCCCTTTGACGGCCTGATAGGATCGCGATCTTTTTATATGAATATTTTATATTTGGTGTGGCTAGAGGCGTCAACGCGCAGATTCGACTTTGACACTCGTTTGTCTAAACCCAATATTAGACAATAAGGAGATTGAGCAATCGGCATATGAAGAACGGATGTAAGTATCGCCTTCCCAATACGGCGATATACCTACTGAGAAGTTAGATGCAATTTCAACAGCTGGTGATAGTGGAGTGATGATGCCAATTCTTAGAACGTAATGCATTTCGCAGAAAGGCTTCCTAGCTTTGCCCTATTGCCCATATATTACACTCTACCATTTCTATAGATGAGATTTTCTCTTCTATCTTCTTCTTGTTCTCGATATCCTGTTCCTCCAGCACTGATCCACAGCATCTGTCACGATAGCCATGTCTTCTTCTACGACGCACCCAATAAACAAGACTTTGACCTTGTGTTGAACCACGATCAGTCTTGAGTAATTTACCCGGCTTTCCTTCGGAAGTGTCTGCCAACTTAAATCAATCTGCACCCGGATAGGCGCAAAGCCAAGTTCTGGTTCATCTGGTAGCAGTTTAGGTGTGCGTCCAACCTGACACGCAATCCCATGGTTGTCTGGCTTGACCCCCTGCTTGGTGCACGCCTTTCTGCCATAGGTACAGATTGGACTGCCGAGGTTAGCGACGCTTGCTATTCAGATTGAGAAACATACATGCACCTAGATTCGTCAAACTCGGTATCAATGACTATGAATTGTCGGAAATGAGTCCAAATTTCTCCATACTGATTGTTGAAACATCCCCCATTTGTGACAGTAGATGTACCCGTGGCTGTTGCTGCAGGCTCAGGACACAATATTTTGAACACCTGTAGTCTGATTAGAAAATAATGCCGTGACTTTCAGATCCATTACCTACTGCGCCGCGTCGAAACCAGTACCCGGGGACAACTTGATATCCTTTAAACGTCAGTATATATAAATCCTATAAAGGGGTCGGTTTCCACTTACGGGGGTCTAAGATCTCATGGTCGCCATTTGTTCCCCAAATGTATTCTGCAGTGGCGGCGAGTCCTCGAGTGTTGTCGACCACGTACGCTGGACATCCATACTCAAGGAGCAAGCTGGCAATCCCCTCATTTCCCTTTGTCCGGGCCCAAAGTAGAGGCGTCTTACCATCGGCGTCGGTCGTGTTGAAATTGGCTCCACATTCTAGGAGCAAGCTGACCGTCATCTCATGTGCCCTAGCGGCTGCGTATGACAGGGGAGAACGCTGATGATTATCAACTGCATCCATGTCGGCCTCTGCCCGGAGCAAAGTTTCCACCACCTCAGGGTATCCTACTGCCCATGATAGAGGTGTTCGGCCCAAGTTATCCCTCTTGTCAACTGCGGCTCCCGCCGCTAGCAGCAGCAAGATCACGGCATGGTAACCTCTCTGGGCTGCTAACAATAGTGGTGATCGGCCCTTCTCATCAGCCATATCGACATCTGTGTGCGAACTGTGTGCCAAAAGAGCACCCACAACCCCGGGATGGCCCTCCCCAGCGGCCCAGGACAGTGGCGTTCGACCATGGCGATCAGTTGCCTGGGGGTTTGCCCCCTTCCCAAGGAGGAATTCGACAGTGGTCGTATGCCCATTGCGTGCGGCTACATGAAGAGGTGTATAGCCGTGTTCGTCAGCCTTGTCCATTGTGATGTCGGCCGTGTCGTGTTCCAGCAGAATTTGGATAACGCCTATATGGCCTTTCGCGGCGGCCCACGATAGGGCTGTCATGCCAGTGCCGTCACAAGGATTTGAGTCTTGAGAAACTAGCAAATGCACGACTGCATCCTCGAGGCCGAAGTAGGCAGCCAGGTGTAGACCACACGCTTGTCGTGGAAAAAGCTGGCTGTACCCTGGGTAAGGCGTCTCGAAGACTAGCCCTAAACTTCTAGTGAATAGCGCCTGGACCATGGCATCGACTCGGGATGGCTCTCCAAGAAGCTGGGTAATACTATCAAGGACTTTTGGCATGTCAGCACGGCGAGCATGCTCTCCCCAATGCCGCGCTGCGTAGCTGTAGAAAGGGTTACCCGTCAAGCGGCTCTCGTATTCTTCATCTGATGTGCAAGGCCCCTTCAGCCCATCAAACGAGAGGTACTTGAGGCATACGCTTGTGATTCCCCCTTCATTCCCTGGGAAACACTGCTGTTGGGTCTTCTCGAAGAAATCCTGGGCAGTGTAGTGGACAAGCCGTATGATGCCGCTTGCTTTGTCCACGATGACTAAACCTGCGCAAGCAGAGACGAGCTCGTCTTCTTCTGGGAGGTTGTCTTGGTCGAGATGGCCCTCGTCGCTGTCTAGCTCCACTGCAAGAGCGTGGCGCAACTCCCTAGATGTAAGGGCGCGCCTGGCACGCGTCAGCCATTCCAGGACCCTATACGCCAGATCCCGTTGGGCTTCTGTTTTTATGTGGTCTATCCGCCACATGACGTCTTTGTACGCCTGATCATAGCCGTTTGGGAGGTGTTTCAGGGCTGCACGGAGGCCCTTTGCGGAGACGCTTCCCACCAGGGATGCAACGTGTAACTCGGCAAGAAGAAAGCTTTTCGGCGTTAGATAAACAGCATGGAACAGACGGAAGACATTATAGACCTACATTCCTCGTGAAGCTTCTCCAATAGTCTCTGCGATTTCTCTTCGAAGCCCAGGGCTCCGTCGAACAAAGGCTGGTAGCCGAGACATCTGCCCCTGCGTGAAGGTGCTAATGTCCGCCTCGGATGCCCGTATCTCCAGCTGAAGACTACCATGTAGGCATTCGGAGATCTCTGGAATCATTCGAGAGGTTATGAAAAGACTCATCTTCCCTACGAGCTTTGCTGAGAGGGTGGTCAGTGATGTGAGGAAGCCGTCTCGAGAAGTGTCGAGCTCATCGACTGCATCGACAACAATGAAGACTCTGGAATAAGATGAAATGCAAGACTCTAGTTCCTGAGTTATTGTTTCACGGGAGAGTGCAGATTCCCCGCAGTGCCGAACTTCGTACAGGCTCTCGATACGTGCATCGATCCGAGCTTTACCGTGAACCATTTGTCTTAGCAGTGCGGCGAGCAGGTTCCTTGGTGTCTGCTCCTCTCGGCGACTAAAGTTACAGAAAGCATAGACGACTCCCACATCTTCAGATCGATACCCAATTTGAAGATGATCTATAACAAGCGATGCAAGCATCGTCTTTCCTGCTCCGGGAATACCGGGACAGTAGAGAGTCTGAAAGTTTCCGCGGGTCCAAGCTTGGAACCGGGAGGAGTTCAAGAGCCACTGGCCTGTTCCGGGCTGAAGTCGGTCAAGATGATCCCGTTGATCAGATATGAAGCTCATGGGTGTGATCCAATTGAGGATCTTGAGTCGTTGATCTGCCGCCTGAGCCTCACCAAACTTGTCCAGACTATCAGAGACACTTTGTTGACCGGTGTGAAGGGACTCAAGTGTCGTGCTGAGCTGCTCGAGCTGATCATTTTGCTTATCTGATTCAGCTTTGAGACTGTGCATGAGCTCAGTCAAATGATTGTGGTTGTCTTTGGCTGTTTGTATGAAATCCTTCAGCAGATCTCTTGACCTAGAGTTAGCTGATTTTCCGCTCCAGGACGAATTATCAGGAAGCATACCGACTGTCGTTCTCCAAAACCAGATGTAGGAGGGATTTCTCGCGTTGAATAGCGGCAATCAAGTCACTGACGTCCTTCTCGTTGAACGGCCAAGCCAAAGACGATGTCACTCTAGCTAGGCCTTTTTTGGGGGCCAGCTTTACCCTGATCGATTTAAATAGCGTCTCCAACCTCTTAAAAGGGCTATGTGGCCCCTCGAGAAGCGAGATAGTTGATGCCCGTGCTGGGTCCAATCGCTCTTGCTCTAGGATCTCCAATAGACGAAGGAGCATACTCTCACAACCTCGGATTTCTTCGTGAAGCCTTCTTTGGTGTTTCGTGGCTCCTTTAGCACTAAATACATAGTGTGTTGCCTTGGTTGACAGTTGTAGGACAGCGATAATGGACGCCGTCAAGCTTAGAGGGTCCATTGCGTAGCGTCGGTAGGTGGGTGTTTTGGCAGAAATGCCTCAAATTTCCTGGGAGCCTGATTGACCTGGGGTTTTTAATGAGTTGGTAAGGCATCAGGCTGTGGACTTTATGCGCACAAGGCATACTGCATGAGAGCGCCTAGGCATGTAGAGGCGCTGTGAACGAGTACCTGCGGGCTGACCGTGGGCGAACAAAAAGGTCGCCTTACAGAATGACTCTGTACCCTAGTGATGGTTGAGAATTACACCGCGATATAAGCTAGAGTGGATGGAAAAAGTCAGCTCATGGCTCTTCCTGGACAACAAAAGGTGCGAAGATATTTCTCTGTTTCATTGCATTAGGAGGATGTCGGGCGAGGAGAAGGGCAGCCACTGCACTGAGATTGACTTAGTTCCACCGGATCGACAACTGACTGTGTTGGCAAGAACGAATTGGTGAAGACGCAAACCGGATTCGATTGGACGCGAGCTGCACAAAACAACCAGTGTAAAATATACGGAACGGTGCTCTCCCCAGTCCCCCATTTTTCTACTGGCACCTACTTGCTATCAGGACAGATGTGCTTGGCCTCGGCCGAGGGTAATAGGGGCGTTGGATGCTAACCTTCAGAGCCCGACATCCCTTTCATGGGGTGACCAGTGTACAGCCTGATCAGAAGGCTCGCTAACACCGAAACCAGACATCTTTATGTCACTGGCAGCGATTCACATACAAATGATGTTGATGCAAGCACCCGAAATTGTCATAAAGCAGCCGAAATCTAGCACAGCCTTGTTGTGCTGCCTTGGTCTCAGACAATGCCACCACAATATGCAGCCTACATGCTTAGGCATTTCTCAGCCCATACCTATTTCACCTCTCTCTGTCCTTGAAAGCCTCCCTAAGTAGCATCTAAAGATATGCTTCAGTTCCTCTTTGGGACTATCGCATAACAGCGAAATATCTACGTAAGAAAATACGGCAGCCTGGGACACGAACATGCGTTGTGGCTCAATCGGTTGTGAAAGCGCTCTCATGCCAAGAGCTGAAGTTTTCAACTCCCTGCAAGCCAAGCCTCGACGTGCCGTAGCCCACATGTGATTTGTCTATTTTGGAACAGCCACAACAAAAGGCACACTCCGAGGCAGAATCCGTGGACGGTCAAACCATTGTGCACAGGTGACCTAAATAAGATCTTGATGGCCAAAGAAATCAAAGCACAAAGAAAAACACATGTTTCATCACGAATACCGCCATTTACTCGATTCCCAAGCTCGACGTTCTCAAGCCATCCCCTCCTGTGTCACACACCAACGATGGAAATGATATTCGATTTCTTGCAGGGGTTGGCTGAGAAAGGCGCCGAAAACTACCGCTACACGTACGAGCCTTTGCCTCCGCCAGATCATATTCGCCTTCTCGATATTAGGGACAGGACCCCGGGGTCTTACATCCCCTTGCTCACGTGTCGAATTGGAGACTGCCCACCATATGCTGCTCTATCATATACTTGGGGCGCGCCGGTCGAAACGGCCGCTTCCAAAGAAGAGTATGAGGGCAAGAAACGGATTCTGCGGTTGCAAGATGGAAGAAAGAACGGGATTCTTTCTGTGGACCGAAATTTGTGGGAGGCTATCATGGCAATCCGCGCGAACCGATGGACAGAATTCCTATGGGCAGATGGAGTGTGCATCAACCAACAGGACAACGCGGAGAAAGAATACCAAGTCCCACTGATGGGTGAGATATACTCGAGTTGCCAAAAAACCGTTGCTTGGTTGGGTATGGACAGTTTGCATGCCGAAGCATTCCACAAGCTACACAAAACAGTCAAGGACGCCGTCTCGCGCCAAAGGCTGTCATTCGAATTTTCACCTGCCTTCCACAGCGTTGAAGAGCTGAACAGTCGACTTGGTGTTGAAATCCCTATAGCATGGTGGAAATCATACTGCACTTTCTTGGAGCAGCGACGATGGTTCAGCCGTGCTTGGATAAAGCAGGAAGTTGCACTTCCACCAGAGCTACTTTTTGCTTTCGGCAAATTCACTTTGGAATGGGACGACCTAATGCGTGTGATGATTCTCTTGAAGGGATCGTTAGGCGCCAAGTTACAATATCTGCAATCACCATCAAGCACCCGCCGCAATGACCCTGTTGGATTCGAAATCATGCAATTGACCACCCTCCGGGATCAATGTCAAAGAGGCGGCCCGACTGTCTACCAGACCAGGCCTAACGACCTTAATCCCACGCTTCAAGAAAAGACGGGGGCGAGGACTAATCGACAGTTGTGCTGCGCTTACCTCGAGGAGAGCATCGAGCGAATCAGGGATTCTGATGCAACGAAACCCAAAGACAAGGTCTACGCTATGCTTGGGATCTTTAAGAAGTTTAGCCAATCACCTTTGGATCAGCTTCTTTTGCCTGAATATGATGATGGCGTTACGACAGAGGAGACGTTTACGAGAGCAGCTTGGTTCCTCCTGCGCGAGTTGCCCATTCTCTCGACTCTCTCCATGGTTCCAGATCCCTCGCAGCGCCTCCGAACAGACTTACCCACTTGGGTACCTGATTACAGCTTTCAGAAGTTTATGCGACCACTGCCGAGCATAGTGGGGAAGTACGGCATGAATGCTTCGTTGGCGTCTGAAGAGGTTGCGGCATACCGACAAAGGGTCGGCAACACCTTGCACTTGGAAGGCGCAGTTTTCGACATCGTCCAAAGCCATGGGCTACCAGGGCCCATTGAACACGACCAATCTGAAGTTTATCGCGCCACAATGCAGTATTTGAAAGGATTGTTTCACCTTGCCTGGAGGGCTAGCTGCGACTTCTCCTATCCTGAGCCAGTCATCAATATCCTCTGGAGGACTCAAATTGCCAATGCCACTCGAAACACCCATAACTTGATTATTTCAGAGAAGCACTTTTCTGATTGGATCCTCGGGTTGATGGCCTCCAGTATCGCACAATATGGGGAAGACAATACGTCTCAATCTGTGATGTCCTTGATACAAGCACTTCGAGACCACGGAAACCATATGCTCCCTACTAGTAGAGAGATCTACACACTCGCAGCTCACATGAAGAACAATTCCGAAACAGCAAGGGAAGCGGAAATTCGTCGCAATCATGCACTCTTTTATAACCTGTTTGCTGCCCTATCACTGTGGAGAAAGGTCTTTTTAACCAGGAATGGCCATTTTGGTCTTGGCCTCATGTCTCTTCAGCCTGGCGACGAGGTGTGGATGCTGTGTGGAGGAAAGTTCCTTTACGTGCTGCGCCGTCATGAGACACTTTCGGACACCTACAGGTTTGTTGGAGAGGCCTACGTGCATGGCTTTATGCATGGCGAGGTTTTTGCAGATGGAATTGGTGAAAATGTACATAAAATATCCTTGGTATAAAATTCTATAGGTTGATGCGGGCGAGCACATGAGAGACCCGATCAGTAAAGAAACAATTTATGAATTACGGCAAATTTTGTGTTCTTGATATGGCTAGGTGGAGACTGCGCGTAGACTTTGAAAAGTAAAACAGAGCGCTTCTCAGAAGCAGAACATAAAGAGGTGTGCGTGAGAAGGAAACAAGCAATCGGCTAGCATAGATGGCTATACAATCAACGTTGAAAACTGAGCGTTTCTTTGTTTCTCATGCATCTGGCCACAGTATACTCAGTTAAGCAAGCCTCTCCAAGTCAATATAGCGTAGTTTCTTCGACCTTATCGCTTAGCATGAAACAAAGCACAAACACGAACGCCACCGCGAAACCAGCCAAGGCAGCTCAAGGGCCTCCTCGCAAGGAGATGGATTATGAATAGTCACTTGGTCGCGTTAAGTTAACAAGGCAGCCGCATGATAAATAAACTCAAAGGACCAATTACTTATGGATTTCGTCTTGCCGTCCCTGCTCTCAACCTTCTCCATCCATCGTCTCAACAACCACCAAGATGGAGGCACAACTTCACAGCCCGGATCTCTACACCATTGGCTGGATTTCGCCTCTCTCGATCGAGCTCGCAGCTGCAAAAGCACTTTTAGACGAACGCCATGAAGCACCGGAAGAGTTCATCCAGTCTGAATCAGACACCAACTCATACACTTGGGGCAAGGTTGGAGCACACAATATCGTGATCGCCTCACTGCCGGCCGGGGTAATCGGGACAGTCTCCGCGGCAACTACAGCCTCAAACCTAGCTTCCTCCTTGCCTCATATCAGACTCGGCCTGCTGGTTGGCATTGGTGGTGGTATTCCTCGTCTAGATCAGGGTCGGGATATTCGGCTTGGTGATGTTGTCATCAGCCAGCCCGACGGGTCTACTGGAGGCGTGATCCAGTATGACCTGGGCAAAGCGGGTTTAGATGGCACTTGGGGGAGAAGAGGCTCTCTTAACATGCCCCCTTTGGTTCTCCTTCATGCGTTGGCGAGCCTCAAGTCTGAGCATGAAATTGCTCCATCTAGAGTTCCCGATTTCCTCGGCGCCATGTTAACAGCCAATCCTCGCATGGCGACGCCAAACAACAATGCACCCGGTTACATCCACCAAGGCATCGGGCACGACAAACTATTTAATGCAACCTGCTGTCACGTTGGCGGTGATTCGTGTGATCGGTGCGATGAATCGTGCCTAGTCGAGCGGAAGGCGCGAGAAACAACGGATCCCGCCTTCCACTACGGCATCATCGCTTCTGGGAATATTCTCGTCAAGGAAGCCGCGACTCGGGAAAAAGTTGCCGCGATCGCCGGGGAGGATTGCTTGTGTTTCGAAATGGAGGCGGCTGGTCTGATGAATCATTTCCCTTGCATCGTCATACGCGGCATCTCGGATTACGCCGACTCGCACAAGAATGATCGATGGCAACGATACGCCGCTGCAACGGCAGCTGCCTACGCAAAGGAACTCGTCAGTTTCATTCCTGTCAGGAGTCTCCAGGCCACCAAGCGAGTGGCCGATGTATTGCGGTCGAGTTAGTTCCCACACAGCACCCATAGAGCAATTGACATCAGTACTGATATGTTCCAAGTTGGTGAAGATCTCAACCGGATTCAATCCGGCACAAGCCGCACCGAGCAAGCAGTGCAAGACATACGGTATGACTCCTCCTTTTTCAAATTGGTCCGTTACTTATAGTTACGTACCATCAGAACGAATGTCCTCAATCTTGACCAACAAATTGTCCTAGCACGCCTTCCTATTGCTACCGGGGCTGCTTTCGACTCTCACGCAGAGGAAAGCAACCCAACTTGTCTGCCAGATACTAGAGTTGCCTTGATTGATGAGATATTGAAGTGGGCTCAAGACCCCTCCGCCAAGTCCATCTTCTGGCTGAACGGCATGGCTGGGACCGGAAAGTCGACAGTGTCTCGCACTATAGCTCAGTCCCTTGCATCAACTAAGAAGCTAGGGGCTAGCTTTTTCTTCAAGAGGTCCGAAGGTGATCGAGGAACAACGTCACGGCTTTTCACGACCATTGCCGCTCAGCTGGCTACGAGAATCCCTAATCTAGCCGAACACATCAAAAAGGCGATTGAGGAAGATTCTACAATAAGTGATAAGGGACTCCAGAGACAGTTTGATACACTTATACTCGATCCGTTATCCAAATTCTTATCATCATCTAGAAGTGTTGAGACTTTCGTCTTGGTAATTGACGCTTGGGATGAATGCGGGGTGGAGGACAAACAAGTCAAGCTCATCCTTGATCTCTTTTCCCAAGCTCAAAGCAAAGGCCTGAAGGTATTTCTTACAAGCCGACCAGAGCTTCCAATTCGCATTGGATTTCACCGAATCGAGGGTGAATACCAGCACGTCATCCTCCATAAAATCGCCAGCAACGTGGTTGAGCGCGATCTAACCGTCTTCTTCTCACATGAGCTGACAGCAATCCGGTCAAACTACAACAATTCTGTGCCGAAGGGGGAACGTTTGGCGGCCAACTGGCCAGGCAGCTCGTCTATCGAGCGCCTTGTCAAGATGGCAAGCCCCCTCTTCATTCAAGCTGCCACCGTTTGTCGTTTGCTTGGTGATCAGAGACATGGAGGTCCTCATCGACTGCTTCAGGATATTCTATGTTACAAAAGAACAAACCAAGAAACGAGGTTGAACGCGACCTACTTGCCTATCCTGCATATCCTGTTCACCGGGCTATCTGAGCGACGGAGGGTGCAGAACTTGGATTGCTTCAAATTGATTGTTGGCTCAATCATTATTGTCGCCACTCCTCTCTCGACTAAGGCCTTATCAAGGATTCTCTCCCTTCCTCGAAACATTATCGAATGCCAGCTGAGTCTGCTACATTCTGTCTTGAACGTCCCTGCGTCAGCCGACGCGCCCGTCAAGCTTCTCCATTTGTCGTTCCGCGACTTTTTGGTTGACCCTGAACAACATGGACAAGATGACTTCTGGATCGATGAGACTACAGCACATGCCAACATGGTAGCTGGATGTCTGGATGTTATGCGTGAGTTTCTGAAGGAGGACATGTGTAGTCTGCGATCGTCAAAGGGGGAGGGCTCACGCATTGACCTTGAAGAGATCGGCTTCTATTTGACGGAGGATGTCCAATATGCTTGCCTTCATTGGAGTTTCCACTTTCAAGGTGCTCAAGGCAAATATCCCGCCGGTGAAATATCTGCATTCCTTGACGACCATTTCCTGCATTGGGCCGAGGCCATTGCCTTACTAGAGCGGACCATGGATGGCATCTCCGCTCTGCATCGCATTTTAACTACCCTTCAGGTACAGTGTTAATTAAAACAGCTTCAAGACTCCAACGTGTCAGCTGACTTTTACTAGGGCCAAGAGAATGACTGTCTGTGCAACTTCTTACGAGACGCTGTTGAGATTCTCAAGACTAAGACCCACATTCTAGACAAGTCACCCCTTCAGATATACTCTTCTTTTATGCTTTTCAGTCCCCAAAGCAACATCGTTAGGCAAAAGTTCATTCGGGCATTGCCGAACTGGGTATCCCTTTGCCCACGATATGAAATCGACTGGGGTCAATTGAACCAGATACTTGGTGGTGAGGACCACTTAAGCTGTGTGGTCTTGTCGCATGATTCAACTCTCTTGGCTTCTGGCTCAGTCTATGGAATTATTCATATCCGGCGCGTTGACACCGGCCAGCTCATCCATACATTCAAAGCACACGACACCTGGGTTAGAAACGTGTCCTTCTCACATGACTCTAACCTTCTCACATCTCAGAGTTGGAATGAGATCCGTATTTGGAGCACTACAACAGGTGCAACAGGTGAATGTACCAGACAGATTGACCATTCTTTCCAAAAGGACTTCCCAAACGATCCTACATTCAGGGCTTATAGCTGCCGTCAAAGTTGGCTGGCTTTCTCAAACGACTCCAAACTCATTGCGGTTTATGTCTTTGAACACCGGAACATGCCCTTGCTGGCAGTGTTTCGATGCTGCAACTACTCGGGTGAATGCGCTTGGGAGGTTACTCAGCGTGACTGGCATGATCAGTCTGCGAACTATCAGGCCGCGTTTTCAGCAGACGCGACATTCTTTGCTGCGACCTCGGGAAAAGAGATACGAGGATGGCGCATCGGACACAATGGGCCAACACAATCTCTCACAGTACGCGGTGATGGTTATAAAGCCATAGCACTATCACACGATGGTGCACTTCTGTTCGCAGCCTCCCATGGTGCTTTGCAAGGTTGGTACACGGACACAGGCGAGCTGATCACTAAAATTTCCTTGCCTGAATTGTGTACTGACTTTTTGACTATCTCGGCTGACTCAACAGTCTTGGCTTGCTGCGGTCAAGACGATGTCTATCTTTGGCACGCCACCAAAGGCGAGGGATATCAAGATGTCATGCGACAGGGGGAGCGGATGGCCGTCTTGTCGCACGACTCATCGCTTATTATATCGCGCTGCAGCGTCAGTGACCTCTCTGTATGGCGCACGAATGTCTTTGTGTCTGACCGGCGGCTCGACGATGATACCCATTCCTTTCAAGCGATAGAACAATCCCCAAACATGGAGCAAATTGCGTTTTGCGATGGTTCCCAAGTTCAACTCTTCCGATGCGACACGGGCGAGCTCATCCGAGATCTCCAAGGTTGTGGGGCTACTTTAGACGACATTGCCTTCTCTCGAGACTCATCTCTACTTGCGGCAAGATCGACGACAGGCGAATGTGTTTTGATATGGTCAATCGCCACGGGCCACCGCAAGAAACCGCTCAGGAGCCTCGGTCGATTATCTGGTCCGGCGAGTTTCTCTCCCGACTCAAGTCTCATCGCCCTTGTTGTCCATCCCGGGACCGTTCGCATCATACACATTGCCCAGTTTGCATGCCTCCATACCCTGACTGTGACAAGGTCCTCTCATCAGTCACCGAAACCACTTTGCGATTGTTCGGCAATCATCTCCCCGGCGTCGGTGTTTGTGGCGGCAGTTTTCTTTCACCGTACCATAGAGATATGGTGTCTCGAGACGGGGAGTCATATCCAGACTCTGGAATGCGGCTATTCACCCATGGGTATGCCGATGGCCTTTTCTCATGACCCATCAAAAATTTTATATCCCGTCGGTGATGGGTGCCTTGGGGTCAAACAAATCAATGCACTTGGAAACTTTGACGGCTTCGGAGATTCATCGGCGAGGCTCAACGAGCCCCCCATAATGTTATCTTCTGTTGGAAGAAGCTGTATCTTTCGTTCCGGAAACAAGATTTGGAATCAAGACATGGTCGTGCAGCTTCCTGACGGTAGTGTCTTTACTGACATCAAAACGCTCCGCGTGGACTTCTGGTATCCGGCCGAGGGCTGGAATTTCGGACCAAACCGAGATTGGATCACGTGGAACGGGCAGAAAATGATCTGGTTACCATTGGATTGCCGTCCGGTTTCCTTCCTTATTAACGAGTCAATCTTTGCCTATGCCACCAAATCAAAGCATATGGTGGTGTTTAGATTGAAGCCGTAGGAGAAGGCGCGCTAACTGATGCGGCCAATTTGACTTTTACAACTGGGCATGGCGTCTATGAAGAGGGCAAGGAGTTCTTGGGCGGGAAAATGAACATGGATGTGAGGAGAAATGTCTCGGGCTATGGTTGGAAAGTGTCGCCGAGAGTTGCTATGAGAGTGAGTGGGCTTGTTTGTCTCCACATGGTGCTAAATTGTGCACCAGGAAGTTGGGTGCGAGATTCAAGACCATGAAGGTCATTATGGCCATCTACGTAGAAAGGTACATCATGTCAACCTTGAGAGAACAAAGACTATAAAATAACCCGCTTTCAACTTAGTTCCAGGTACTGAATCTGTAACTCGACTCCCCCCGCTCGACACTCGACATGGAACACTCTGTCACCTTCCCCGATCTCGCAGGCAAAGTTGCCATAGTCACCGGCATCGGTCAAATTGGCACTCGAGAACGATGGGGTAATGGCGCAGCCACCGCCCGTCTCCTCTGTCATAATGGTGTCAAGGTCTTTGGCTGTGATATTGATATTGATGCCGCTGCCTATACAAAGACTAGGATAGAGGCCGAGGGAGGTACCGTCGAGATCACACAAGCTGATGTGACCTCGTCCGCGGACGTCAAGAGGCTCGTGTCTGAGTGCATGACCAAGTTTGGCCGGGTGGACATATTGGTAAACAATGTTGGGCGTTCAGAACCTGGTGGTCCGGTCGAGATGGAAGAAAACATCTGGTCGGTGACATACAAACAACTCATCGACGTCGTGCTGACTAGTACAGGGATGCGCAAGCGGAGCTCAACATCAAGTCTGTCTACCTGACTTGCCATGAGGTTCTCCCCATAATGGAGGCACAAAAGACTGGCGCCGTTGTCAATGTGGCCTCAATCGCAGGCATGCGATACATTGGCAAGCCTCAAGTTGCCTACTCAACCTTCAAAGCCGGGGTCATGCAGTTTACCAAGGCGACCGCTGTCATTTATGCCGCTCGGGGCGTTCGTCTCAACACTGTTGTGCCAGGACTCATGAACACGCCGCTCATGGTGTACCTTGCAAACAAGTACGCCGACGGTGATCTGGAAGGGTTTTCGGCTAAACGTGACAAGGCCGTTCCTATGGGAAAGCAGGGAGACAGTTCAGACGTGGCCAATGCTATTGTCTTCTTGGCTTCGGAGAGTGCCAAGTATATCACTGGACAAGAGTTGGTAGTGGACGGTGGTATCACATCGTCGACTGGCTGAATGAGCCCGATGAAGTTAGACCCTTCATGGCAAGGATAAATTTTGACTGTATTTTAGAAGAGATGAAATATCCCTTCTACGCTTGAAATGTGGAGAGATGCAGTTGGATTGTTCAATATCGCCCGGGAACCTTTCTTGAGACGGCATTCACAAGTTCACACAGCATAAATTATCAGTTGTCGCTTCATTCTTGTAGATGGCTGCCACTCATTTGTATCTCGGTTCAGCTCTTGCATTATTCTTCTTCAGCTAGTCAAGGCTCGAGAATAGGTTGAACGAGCTACTGTGACCTACCTAGATGGCTTGTATACTGTATACCTGTCGAGACACATGAACTCGCCCGCGTCGTTAAAGGATAGTTATTTATCAACATGTCTTCAAGTGCCCAGGCTGAGCGGAAAGAAGTGGAACTCCAATGATCGGGGACACATTTGCACACCGAACTGACGTGATAGGATGAAAAAGCCCAATTATCTCAACAACGATGATGAATAGCTTGATCATACCTTCGGAAAGATGCCATGTATTGACCAGTTCCAGTTTAGTCAAGTCTAGAGGGAACTTGGATAATATCGCAGTGGTGTGTGTTCTCGCGCTCTCAGAATTACCTGTCCGGGAAATATCCTGCGGGGTATGGAGATTCGTTATTCGCAACACGCCGATCTCGGGCACCAGAAGACGAAGCCGACAACGCCGATATCGTACTGACTTGATAGCATTGAAAGACTCAGAGTAAACAAATAGCTCTATCTTCGGCCGAGGACTTTTTCCTTCTACGTCTGTGAATCGGCCAAGACGATGTTGGTCTCAACTACTCTGGCCGCTTTTGGCCCTCTTTTGCAACACCCCTTCACCACCTCAGCCGCAGCTGTTCCGCAGGTTAGCCTCGAAGACTACGGCACCTTCTCCGGAGTTTCCATATCAAACACCTTGAGCAAGCATAAACTACCTCACGAAGTTGATGCGTGGCTTGGTATCGACTACGCTCAACAACCTATCGGGAATAGGCGATTTCGCCCTTTGGAGGCACAACCCGATGCGTTCGAGGGCGTCAGAAACGCCTCTCAATATGGCCCAGTCTGTCTTCAAGACTTGAAATATCCCTACCCTGACGAACAAAGCGAGGCATGTTTGTCCTTCAATGTGTATCGCACCAACGGCATACCTCTAAGCGAAAAGCTACCTACCTTGGTTTGGATTCATGGTGGTGGCTTTGCGTCATTTTCGGCACGCGATATAGACGGCGGTGCTTTTGTGGCATCATCCCCAGAGCCGGTCGTTGTCGTTTCCTTCAACTATCGACTTAATGCCTTTGGATTTCTCCCGAGCGACCTCTTCGAGCGTCAGGGCCTCATGAACCTGGGACTCCAGGATCAACATTTCTTCTTGGAGTTCCTGCAGCGCCATCTGAGCGCTTTCGGTGGAGATCCCGATCAGATTACATTGGGCGGTCTCTCAGCTGGTGCTCACTCTACGGCATTCCACTATTTCCATAATTATGGCGTGGACAAGGATAAGCCGCTCTTCGCAAGGGCGATTCTTCAGTCTGGTTCTCCCACCGCTCGAGCATTCCCACCTCCGGAGTACCCTCGCTACAAGAGAGACTTTGCGGCCTTGATGGACCACATTGACTGTTCAGTTGAGGTCGAAGACTCGGAGCAAATGAGCTGTTTAATTGATGCGCCTGCGGAGAAGATTAGAGAAGTAGCTGCAAAGCGATACGAAGATGCCAAGAATCTGTTGGACTGGCCGTGGCAACCGGCACTTGGTGGGCTTTTCCTTGAGAAATCTGGATCGGAGAGCGGCATCCAAGGAACATTCCATCATCTACCCGTCATTACTACCTATACCACAGATGAGGGCAAGTATTACACACCAGGAAACCTGCAGACAAACGACGATTTTATCCAGTTCTGGCATCGCATGAGTCCCAATCTCAACGTCACCGACCTCGCCATCTTGAACGAACTCTATCCAGACCCAGTGGCACATCCCGACTCTCCCTGGGCCATGTCTCCAAACAGCACCCAGTACAACCGCATCTCAGCATCGTGGTCTGACATGGCCTATATTTGCCCCAGCCGAGAGACAGCCTCCCGAACATCAGCAGCGGGCGTTCCGACATGGAGGCTCCGCTTCAACACACCCGATCATCCCCTGGCAGCACAGTCTTGGCGCGGTATCCCCCATGCCTCCGACTTTGCGTATCTTTGGAACGATCCGGCCGTGCCGTACACAGATACGGCCCAGATTTACTATAGTTACATTAACAGCTTTGTTCTTACTGGGGACCCGAATCGCCACCGGCGCGAGGGGGCCGTGGAGTGGCCGCAGTATGGAGGTCGAGGCGGGGAGCAAATTGTTGTGAACCCGGGAGATTTCACCGTAGTCGAGGTGGACAATGCCCGGCCATTGCAATGCGCGTTCTGGAACGACCCTGAGAGAGCGCCAAGACTCAACAAGTAGTTAAAATAATCTAGGGACTCATACGTATACGGGCAGCCATATAAATAAGATCACATAATTATTATACGGCTAGGCATATAAATAAGATC
>JALLKD010000752.1:0-33952 GCA_023509735.1 Fusarium liriodendri
TTTGCGCTGCTGGGGCCCCAGAGACGACCATGTCACTTCCTCATCATTTCTCTACTTCGCTTTGAATTCTTCTTTCTGTTCCGGAATGACTTTACTAACTGGCCCAGAAATCCGTCCTCGTGCCCTTCATGTGGCCAAGAGGTAAGCGTTGATCGACAGCATGTTGCACGAGTTCTCCTAACACACCTGCAGTTTCCCTCCTCCGCGTTCTTTCGGTGACGCCGATGATGAGTCTCAATCGTTCTCCGGGTGGGTATTCCAGAAAGTCCTCTATTTTCCAGTTGCTGACACTCCTAGATCTGGTCCTTCCAACTCGGATGGCATGACCGGACGAGACAACACTGAAACCGATCCTTCCACCACTCAGGAGATCCCTCACCAGGAGCAGATCTCTCAGTCTATGATCAACCCAGAGGCCATCCAGAACGCCTCCGGTCAGGAGTGGGACGCTCAGTCCTGCTATCCATCTGAGGCTTGTGTCTTCGTTGCAAAGTAAGTCACCGCAAGACTCGTTTGAAAACCACACACTGACTCGACACTCAGCCTCAATCAGAACTACGATGACCTCACCCTTCAGTCCGCCGTTACCAAGGTGTTCAACCTGTACGGTACTGTCTTTCTCAAGATCAAGCGCGACAAACGTCAGATGCCTTTCGGCTTCGCTCAGTACACCGTAAGTGACACTGACAACCACACGTCCGATAGTTGAAACTGACTCTTCCTTCAGAAACCTGAGGATGCTGAGAAGGCCCTCGCCAACCTCCGAGGTGTCGAGATCCTTGGTCGACCCGTTCGCGTTGAACGATGCAACGCCAACCGTAAGTGACATCCCACTCGATCTACTTGACTGTCTGCTCATCATACATAGTAATTTTCCTGATCATTCGTCGCAACAAGGGCAAGGTGTCCCACGATGAGGCTCGAGATCTCCTCTCTCCGTTTGGAGCCATCGCCAAGGTCGAGGACCTGGACTCTGCTACTCAGGAGCGTCTTGGTCTCTCGCCCACCGTTCGTGTTCGATTCGAAAAGTTTGATCCCCGACGTGATGTCATCAGAGTGAGTATTCAGCTATTACCATTGTCTTCGTTTCAATACTAACAGTCTTACAGGGCGTTGGTGACAACACCCCTTTTGTCATCATCAACTTTGATTTCAAAGTTGCTCAGGATCCCTCTGAGCGAGATCCCCACGACGTCACCTGCATGATCACTTTGGAGAGAGATAGCCGTTCCGTCTTTCTCGGTTCCCTACCAGCTCATACCACTGAGTACCTTGTCCGCGAGCTGGGTTCGGGATGCGGAACAATTGTTTCTACACAGATCAAGCAGTCGGTCGAAGGCAGCAGCGGTAAGTAATCTCTATCTCTGACAAGTTACTTGCTAACGTGTACAAGGAATGGCTAGCTTCTATGCCTTTATCGAGTACGATCATCCCAACGGCCCTGACAAGGCTATCGCCAAGTTGGCAAGTCATCCCTGGCGTGTCCAAGATATAGTCAACTACTAACAATGTTACAGAACGGTTACAGAATCGGTGGCACTTCGCTCCGCTGTGAGCGTCGACGCACAAAGTCCCTTCACGCAACCGCAGCTGGTTCCACTGGACCCTATGGCACGGTCCCCCCGAACCGACCTCATCGACGAAATGCATCGGCGTTCGCAACCACCTTTGTGACTCCCAACAACGATGCTGGCTCTCAGAGACGTTGCTCTAAGGGACATCATCGATCTGCTTCTGTCTACGATGTTCTTGCTGGTCCCAAGACTGCTGACTTCTCGATGGGTGCCTGGCCACCAAAGGACGAGTCTCCCTACGAGCCTCCGTCTCAACCCAAGGTGCAGTCTTTCCAGCGTTCGTCATCCTACCGCCAATCTTCTGTCTACCAGCCCTCCTACATTGAACTTCAGAGCGGCCAGTCTCCTTACCAGGAGACTTCCTATCGCAAGCCAACTTACGCTGGTTCTGAGTACCAGCAATTGCAGTATCAGAGACTGCAGGCTTCACCCCTTCTGCAGGCTCACAGCCCAGAGATTCTGCAGCCTGAGCCTCTGAGAATTCCAGCCCGTCGTCTCTTCGACCTTGAGGAGACTACTGCCATGGGACCTCCTGGTATTCCCGCTTATGCTCCGCTGGATCCCCTCAACCCCCTGAAGCCTACCGTTCACTGGGCACCTTCTCCCGATGTGTCTTCTACTGGATCATCTGACTTTGAGCGCAACCCTTACCTCTCTAACGCCCATCGCGCTTCTACACTTGGTCCCTCGTTTGGTCAACGCATGGCTGGTCATCGCTCTGGTGCTCGCCGCTCAGTCACCAACATTTTCCCTTCCATCGACGATGCTGTCACTCGCGCCCAGTCGGCCCTGGAGGAGTCTGAGGATGCAAAGATTCAGAGCACTCTTGCCAAGTACATCCAGCATGCCAACAAAGAGAATGTTAGCAAGGCCGCCGAGGACGCGAAGAAGAAGGCTTCTGAGGACGCTACCCGCAAGGCTTTCAAGACTGCTGCCGAACTCGCCATCGAGACTGCTGCTGCCAACGAAGAAGCGGCCTAGGAGACCGTTGACGATTCGCAGAGCGATTCAATCCGAATGACCCGGAAGAGAGCCTTCACTCGTTCTCACCACCTCTCCGAAGAGAACCTGAAGCACAACAACAAGGTGGGGGATGATCTCCTCAAGCGCACCGCTCGATCCGAGGAGCACCTCCGACTTGGTCGCCTAAACCTCTCCTACGATGATCTGAAGAACTGTGCCAAGGCTGATAAGGGTGAGAAGTCTAACAAGGTTGTCAAAGCTGACAAGACCAAGACTCCGAAGACTCCCAAGTCTTCCAAGAAGAAGGCCAAGGATCAGACCCCTCAGAGCACTGTCGACGCTCTCGCTGCTGGCGGTCATACCAACCTTGTCCCTCAGGGCATGGTGCCACTGCCTTACATGTCGATGGTTCCGCCCTACCAGCAGGCTTTCGCATACCCAGGAGCACCCGGCGCGCAGATGATGCAATCCCAAGGAATGATGAACCCTATGATGCAGGCCCAGATGGCAAATGCCCAAGCCCAGGCCATGCAGGCACAGATGATGGCGTCTCACATGATGCCTTCTCACATGACGCATCCTCAACTCATGCCTCAGATGATCCCCCAGGGAATGACACCTGGATTCGGCTACATGCCAGCTGCCTACCCTCAACAGGCACAGTACCACAACGCTTACGGCGCCAACATGATGTACACCGGCAACCCTGCGTATCCTTACGTTATCGTCGAGTCACCTACCCGCCAGGCCAATGTCACTGAACAGGTTGACATCTATGAGGATGACCAGAACGAGGAGTCTGAGGAAGAGACTTCTGAGGAGCAGACCGAGGAGGCTTCCACTGGGTACGAGGACTCTGTGTTCTCCGACTAATCTCTACTCTCTGATGTGCTCTCACTCTCCGACCATTGACACTCATCACCGTGTCGGCATGAAGTCAGAGCTTCACACCACGACCACCCTCACGGTCGTTTCTTGACACAACATACGCATATCCATCTGATCGCTTACACTCATTTACTTTACGATTCTCAACGATATGCTGTATCCTCGCTTTGTCTTTTTTCGGTTCACTCAGTTTGTTTCGCCTTTATGTCTTTCTTTCGCATCTCTCAACACGTCTTCGAGCAGTGAGCTCTGTCGCAACGATCGCTTGTTGCTTCTCTACACACTCAACACGCTCGGCTCTTTTTTTGTTTGCGATTTCTCTCGGCATCTTCTGCTTTCGAATTTTTACACTCTACACTCATTTGCACCTCAATCTTCTCTAATCTCTCGGCCTCCTACCTCACAAGATGAAACAGGACGGCTTACGCACTGCCCTTTGCTTACCAGGGTATTTGTATGAAAACTTCGGATGGGACATGTATGGATGAATAGAAAATTAGAAAAACAAAAAAACATGGTTGGAAAAGGGCGCAAGCCCACAAAAGGGCGAAAGCCCACCAAAAAAATAACTCTCTGGTCTCTTCTTGCTTGGTGAATGTGTGAATGCTCTCCCTGGTGATGATATGATATGATGTTTAGGCCTGGCAAAAGGGCCGAACGTGGGATCATGCTATGGGGCACTTGGTAGCCCTGGCGAGATAACATTTTTGACGAGAGGCCTAAGGGCCCTCACAACGTGAGCAAATGTTAGATGACTTCAGGATAAGCATTACCAAGGCCTTATGGCCTAAGGGAAGACTGATTTGATGAGAATAATAAGGTAAGCCTTACTGTGTAATGTGAATAGTCTCAGTCAATTATTACATGATGTCCAGGTAAGCTTTTGACGACTCCACGACAAGCATTACGACGACACTAAGCTAAGGTTTGCCTCTAATGAACGAGACAGTTATTCCCGTGAACAATGGAGACCAATCATCAAAGAAGCAACACAATCTCCCCTTTCTTCCTCCAACAGCAGCTTGCAAGCTCTTCGGTCCGTCGCTCCATGAAAACTCCACTCTTGTCGTGTCCACCTGATCGGCTCATTTTCACCACGAGTTCGCGTTTGTCCCAAGAGATGAACTGACCCCCACACTAACTAACGAAAAAAGCTCGCATTCGATGGGAGGCCAAGCCAAGCATCCAAGGATCTGTGACGGCTCTGATTACCTTTACTGGATTGGGAGATGGGATGGGTTCTAACTGTAATCAGCTGAAGCGGCGGCGCATTTGTAGTAAAAAAAAAATCTCCCTCAGTTTGGGAATGCCTGATTTTTCTTTTCTCCTACATCAACAATTCCACCCAAGAACGACACTTGTTCTCTTAAACGTGTAGCTTTCGTATTTCGAATAACGACAGATCGCGTCCCCCTTTTTCGCCATGGGCCAACCATCTACGCAGGCGTCCAACGCCGTCATGTACCTAACTTATGGTGCATTTCTGTTCGTCATCCTCGAAAAATCTACCCTTTTTGCGCGTCAACAGACACCAAGCTAACAATGGACACAGCATTGTTGGAACGGGCATTGCCTGGAGAATGAGAAACCAGTCCAAAAAGGACTTTCTCTCTGGCAACGGAACTCAGACGGGTCAGGAAAACTTACCTCCAGAGACTCTAGATCCCATGAGTTACTCATGGGACACCCTCAAGGCTCAGGTTCCCTTTTAAAGAGACCAGACACTAACGTTTGGCAGCCTTTCCTCTGGCCCTCAACTTCATCGCCTCCGGTGAGTAGAGCCTCAATGAGCTCTTGAAACGCAACCATCCCGGAGCGGTAGCAACACGGCAGCAAAGCAACAATGAAGCAATTGGCTGTGAGGAATTCAATCTCACGCACGAGTATGACGACGAGCATGAAGCAGTAAAGACTGAACGAGCAGGTTCGTACCTCACAATGACGATCTTACTTCTTCTTCCCCCTCCCCAAGATGTTTCACACAACTCTGTTGCTACTAACCCTCATCCAGCTCAGTTGAAGTGTATAACTTTAACTGAGCTGGATATCAATGCATCAAACCTGCTCCAGAGAGACATCTCGGGAGGGGGGAGAGGATGCGGCTCACTACGGGCGCTGAGTCGAAGTATCGTCGGCATCCAACCTCGAGGGTTACAAACTCGAGGAGATGCTGACGTGCAGAGGCAAAGCTGAGATTGTACCGTAAATACTCGATCAAGTTAATGCTTGCGTGGGAAAAGTGTTGCCGCTCCAGAACCCCCCCGACCCTTTCCCCCATTTCGTCGGTGACAAACTGACTCTTGTAGCTCTCGGATCCGCCATTCTATTCTCGTACCCCGAGCTGGCAACCATTGCTGGCGTTCAGGGCATGATTGTCTACTCGTTCTCGTCGGCCATTCCCATCCTCATGTTTGGATACCTCGGTCCTGTCATTCGACGACGTTGCCCTGAGGGTTTCGTTTTGACCGAGTGGACGAGGCAGCGATATGGTACTTTGACTATGCTGTATCTTAGCTTCATGACGCTGGTTACTTTGTTCCTCTACATGGTTTCTGAGCTCTCGGCTATTGGACAGGTAGTCACGGCTTTGACTGGCCTCGATGGTCTCCCCGTCATGATCGTCCAGTGTGTCATCACCACCATCTACACCTGTAAGTCAACCCGTCTCCAGCTTCACAAGTACGTTCTAACTCCCCCAGCTCTCGGTGGCTTCCGCATCTCCTTCTTGACCGATGTCATCCAGGGAGCCATGGTCATCGGTCTCGTCATCATCGCCACCATCACCATCGGCGCAAAGACAAGCATCGACCGCAGCCTGATCGATTCTTCCGGCCTTCTCGACGCAAACCTTCTCGGCTGGCAGCTCCTGTACATCTTCCCTGTCGCCGTCGTGACCAACAGCTTCTTCCTGTCCTCTTTCTGGCTACGCACCTTTGCCTCCAAGACGGACAAGGACCTTCACCTGGGCACCATCATCGCTACTATCGTCGTGCTGTGCGTCCTCACTCTTGTCGGTTCTACTGGTCTCATCGCCATCTGGTCCGGAGCTTTGCAGGAAGATGAGATTGCCTCATCGGGAGCCATTGCCTTCTTCGCCCTTCTGGAGCAACTCCCTAGTTGGGTCGTCGGTGTCGTTCTCGTCATGGTCGTCACCCTCAGCACGGCTGCCTTTGACAGTCTTCAGTCAGCCATGGTCTCGTCCGCCTCCAACGACTTGTTCCGCAACAGGCTCAATGTCTGGTTCATCCGAGGCGGTGTCGTCCTCATCATCATCCCCGTCATCGTCCTCGCTCTCAAGGCTCCCTCCATTCTTCAGATCTACCTCATCACTGATCTCATCTCCGCCGCTACTATCCCTGTTCTCTGCATTGGTCTCATCAAGAGCTGCTACTGGTGGCGTGGCTTCGAGGTTGTCGTTGGTGGTCTGGGCGGTATCTTCACCGTCTTCCTCTTCGGTCTTGTCTACTACGGCAACGCTCAGGAGGCTGGTGAGCTTCTGCTCGTCCAGAAGGGTCTGTACGGTAACGACTGGAGTGCCTTTGGTGCCTTTGTCGCTGCCCCTGTCGGTGGTTTCCTCTGGGGTGTTGGTGCTCTCATCCTCCGTCTCTCAGTTCAATTCATGATGGCCAAGGTTCAAGGACGTCGCTTCGATGCTTTGGATCGTCCCCTTGAGCGACCTGAGAGCAGGGAGACTGATGAGCCCGCTGAGAACCTCGTCTCTGCTGAGAGTGGCAAGTTCTTCTAGACATGTCCCCGTGAGATGCCGGATGCTGTCGTTTCTTATAACGACTTGGACGGCTCTGTCAACCAACCCCTGACCAGAGTGGTACACTCGACAAACATCACCTCTCCCCACACCACCTGAGGGACCTTGTTTCTTCGTGGACGTCGGCTGCTTTTTACACAAAAGGCAAATACCCAAGATTGAATTGGAGAAGTACTATCTATGTACTGACGTCCGTTCGCCGACCTCCATGCTATTCTATAGTACACAGATATAATCCTCGTACAATATACACTCTCGTTTTACACGTTATTCTTGCTCCTTGACTCGTGATCCCATTTTCTCAGCTGGAAACCAGGTCGTTCAGCCTTCATATCAGTACAACTGCCTTCTCTTCCTTACTTTTTGGTTGGTCCGGTCCATCCCGCTCGCTTGGCCTGCTCCATGTTGATCCAATCCTGCTCCTCCAGATACGCCTCGAGAGTCGTAGCAGGGACTGTGCCCCATATACGCCAACGCCCAGACTGGTAAGTCCTTTCGTTAACCTGCCGTGACAGAGCCACGTATTCAATCTTCTCCTGCACCTTTGTGCTTCCCGGGATTAACTCCCCAGTAGACTTCTTGTACTTGGACGCTCGCTGCGTCGACGCAATCGCAATGACGGCCTGCTCGGTCTGGTTGTCCTTGTCGTACGGGTTCACTGCGTGCACCTGGTGGGCAACGACACGAGGGTAGAAGAGGGTCTTGTTGAACTTGACGAGTTCGAACGAGGTGCGCTCGGTAGGATTACGGCGGTCGATGGCGGCAGTGAGCTTCTTTGCGAACTGGCCGAGGCAGAGAGAGTTGATAGTAGCCTTGTCGCCAGCCGCGAAAGCTGCGAGCATCTCGGTGTACATGACCTTGGCTGTCGGTGCGATCTTGCTGCGGGCGGCCTTCCACTTGGGTCGGGTCGTCCAGTTGGGCATGGACTTGAGCTTGAATTGGAGCACGGAGAGGGTCTCAATGCCCCATTGACGCAGGCGGTACCATGAGTAACGGAAGAAGTTGGTGCCGCCGGGGTATCGAGAGAGGGGGAGGGTGACGAAGGTGCCTTGAGTTAAAGTCAGTCTCGCAGTGATTCACAACCTCAATTGCATAACCAACTCACCAGGAAACAGAGGCCCTCCTCCTGACTTAAAGTACTCATTATTCGCCCTCATCTGCATTTCAGACATTGACTCGGCTTCCATCTTCTTCGACTCTCTGCGGGCAGTCTTCTCCATCTCCCGCACCATCTTTGCCCTCGAGGGCATGGCCGAGTATCGCGCAAACTGTGCACCCACCGTGCCCATGACGCCCCTCCTCAGGGCGCCTGGGCGCAGCGCCATTGTCGACGAGGCAGGCATTTATTCGTCTGGGCACCAATTGAGCCGGCGCAGGGTCATCATCCGGAGCTGGGTGCTCTGATCGGCGGGCGGAACTTGGCTATCGGCTCAGAAGAATTTCTTGGGCCGGTGTCGGAGAAATGATGTACCGTGGTCCGACCCTGTGCGAAATGGCATGATCTTGGGGACAGTGGTGGGTGGTACGCGGGGCAGAAGGGAACGAGATACCAGAAGGTAAGTTCTTTGCACCTAAGAATTATGATATTTTCAGAGAGAATACACTAAAATATTGATAAACTATCCCCCAGGAATAGGCTACCTTTTTTCTTTTCATTTACACACCTTAGGTGAGGATGAACTCATACCTTTGTGCCGTGTCTCGTTCCTTGCTTGACTAAGGTGGGCGTCACTGATTCACACACCCTAGCCTGTGTAAACCTCCAACGGCTTTTCGAACTCATCAACCACATCACGAGCTGCACCACCACCTCTCCTCCGAGCACAGGCGCAGTCGCAAGGCTCTAACCGTTGCTTCTGCCTCTAGCTCATGTCCCGCGACTCTCGGTGAGCCAATTGGGCTCTGTGACGAACCTTGCGACCAACCTCACATCTTCTACTTCGGATCTTGCCCATCATGAGAGCGACGCAAACCCTCCTCTCGAGGAGCTTCTTCGGGCGAAGCATGGACGAGCTCAAGCGACGAACACAGATCGGTGCGCACTCTCTACTCAGGTTTCTGTTCCTCTGCTAACAAAACGCAGCCGTCTCCTTCGAGGCCATCAAGGGCGCCACGAAACCCAAGCCCCTCTACGATTTCAACACCTCTAACAACGTCCGCGACTGCATCGTCATGACCGACAAGACCATCGGCGGCTTCTCCGACAGCAACTTTGAACCCGCAACCTCCACCGACCCGAAATCCCCCTCCTCCTACGCCCGCTTCTACGGCTCCATCTCTACACGCCTCCCCGCCGATAAGCCCAACATCCAGCGCACCGGATTCGCCGGCTTCCGAACTCCCGATCAGCGACCTACGGTGTTTGGTCGGTCGATGTGGGACATCGATCCCTTCCTGTACCTTGCGCTACGAGTCAAGTCGGATGGCCGCAGTTACTTTGTCAACCTACAAACCGAGAGTGTGGAACCGTCAGATCTTCACCAGCACAGACTGTTTGCCAAACGGCCAGGTCAATGGGAAACGGTGCTCATCAAGTGGAACGACTTTGTACGAACGAACCACGGTTTCGTTGTTGAGCCTCAGACTGAGATGCTGAGGCAGAAGGTTCTGAGTGTGGGCGTTGGACTGACGGATCGTGTGGAGGGACCGTTTGAGCTTTGCATTGAGAGAGTATGGGCTACGAATGATGTGTCAGAGGCCGATGCAGGGGCACCGGCCGTTGAGGCTCCAGTAAAGGGAAAGCCAGCAGAGGGGACGCCAGCAGAGGGCGGGCTAAGGAACAGAAAGGGTGAAAAAGTACGATGGTAGACATCAGGAGGTGGAATGAGTATTGCGTGGAACAACCACTATTGATGAGGAACGAGGCATTGCACGTGTATCATAAATCTCATGCTCTTGAAGAAGAGTACACTTGAGGGCTGGTTCATATCTCACTCGTCCTTGTACAAATAAACAGTATAATCAACGCCTAAAGATGCTCCCCTTCGCCACCATCCATGCTGTACCATGTCATGTCATGCCTTGGCCATCATCACACATCACGCCCCAAGACTGAGAGTCGCAGCCTTCTTCTGTAGTGCTACATACTCCGCCGCGTAGTCTGCCGCTAGGGCCATGTCCCCGGAGAGCTTCATGATCATGGCCTTCTTCGCCGTCATCTGGCATTGCATGGCCATGTCCTCAATCTGTGAGTATTGGTCAAGGGACTTCTGTACAGCCTCGAGGGCTTTGGTCATATATTCCATGCGCTTGGTCGACTTTGGCTCACACTTCCCTGCAAGTCCCATATTTGCGTCAGCCAGGTAGCTGTAGAGCTGGCCGGACAAGCTCGCCGTATCGCTTTCGAGAGACCGAGGTATCACGGCCACCAGCAATTGTGAGGCTGCTGCAAACTCGCTGAGTGAAACGAGGATGTTTGATACGGCACCGATGGCTTCCCAGAGACCCGGGAGATTACGAGCTTCCCAAGAGATGCTTGCAGCTCGCATGGCCGCAGTGAAGCCCCTCTGCGTTCGGCCACACTTATCCAGAAGCGAGGCCTTCAGCAGTAGAAGCTTGACCCTGAGAACCACGTCTCGTCGTTCTTCCTGTATCTGTGACATGATGCGATCGATCTTGGCAAACGCTGCTTGGAATTCTCCCCGCCGGATCAGGTAGTCAACATGGAGGCTATCAACGAGAAAGGCCATGTCAGGCTCCAGGTCGTCATCTCTGGACTGCATGATTTGCGATATGAGTTGGTCAGCCCCTTCCAGGTTGTTGTGATGTAGATCTCGCTTGAGCTTGATGATCCCTCGGTACTTGTGCCAGTATTGACTTGGCTTCCATGATCTCAACGAGTTCTCTTCCAGCACTTCCAACTTCTCCAAGGCCTCGTCGTACCTCCCCTGGCCCGCGAGCATCATTGCAAGTCGACAGCTGAGCTTGAGCTCGTCGTCAAAGATGGAGTGTCGGGCATGGCATCTCAGAAAGACCTCGCATGCCGCCGACGACATACTCGAGAGACCAAGACGATCCCACAGGGCCGCAGAGAGCGCGAGGTGGGAGCCAAACATATTCTTCATGTTTTTCACCATGACAATGTGAGAACTTCGAACCATTGACTCCATTGCCGCAGCCACGCTGTCCCCGTTAATGAGCCCAAGTTTCGCCTCGCTGAGAAGAACAGCGCTCCATAACGTCCACATGCCCGTTTCTTTCGACTTTACTCGAAGGAATGCGAGGTTGTCCTTGCCTGTGCCTAACATGCTATGAGACACGAGGTCACGAACAAGATCGGGGTGAGCACGCCCAAAGTGGAACAGCCAGTTGAGAGCAAAGTTGAGGCAAGACATGTCCCGGTTCTCTCGTGCTGTCGATACGGTTTCGAGCATGGCTGTCAGGGCTTCTCGGTGGCAGCCAAAGTCGGCCTGGAGAACAGCAAGGTTCATGAGAGCGTATTGGTAGTAGGAGCGGTCTCTGTTGGACATGGTGTAGTCAAAATATCGATGAAGCAGGTCGAACGCAGTAGGATAGTCTCCTCCTCTCCAGGCGTCAAGGAAACTATGCATGTCAGACAGAGGTCCACCAACACAAAGGGGCATTGAACTTACTTGAGATAGTGTGTAAGACTAGGCTTGATGCAACTGTCCTTGAGCAAGTCGTGAAACTGATGGCGAATTTCGACCGGTATTCTGTTTCCATACTCTACTTCGTGTAAGTAAGATCCTCAGCAGCTGGGGGCTACACTTACTCTGTACTTGTTCAATCTGGAACTCGAGGAGGCTCCCGATGTCGTCGGCACTCACAGGGACCGTACTACTCTGATCCCCAGTGAGCATGTCACCATACGCCACTGAGGCCAGATCCATGACGCTCTGGTGATCCCAGTCCTCTTGCTCGCCCATCAACAAGACATTATCGAAGCTCATCCGCCCAAAGCCTGGGATTTTGCGCTTCATATACTGAGCCGTGGGCTGTCGATATCGTACAAAGTTCTTCCACAGTTCGGTGCAGTCGTGGAATCGAAGTCGATGGTACTCCAGTCGTGACCGACGGACAAACGTCCCAAAGGGCGAGTTTGGTGTGAGTTTGACACCTCCCTCATCTTCAACGGGATGGCCCACTTCGGCAAGTCTCTGTCGCTCCTCCTTTGTCTTGGCCAGCAAACGAGAGAGATGGTCGAAGAAGTCGTGCAATGCATCAAGGCAGTTGATGTTCCAGAGTTTTCCTAGAAACTGATCCCATAATCTCCGTCCAGGCATGCCCATTAAAAAGGGATAGCTGCCGAGTAGCTTCTCGAAGTCTTTGATGCTGATGATGAGGCTGACCGTCCGCTCTGCCTTGCCCCATCTTTCAGCCTGGTCCGCAGAGGCACTCTTCGGGGCAAAGTCCGTGAGGTGGTCGTTGACGAAGGAGAGGACTGGGAGGATCGCATCACTTGGCACAGCTCCTTCGACGTAAAGCTCCACGAGGACGAGCAGGCCAATCTTGGCCGGGTTGAGGAATCGAGCCATCCTCGCGCGCCATCAAATGTGTGAAGTTGAAAGAACGGGTTTGGTTGTGAAATGGAGGAGTTAGGTTTGAGTCAAGTGTGTGAACGCGATGGGAAGGATGCTGTTGTTCTACACCCAGTCGCGCCTTCCTTCCTGCCCACCTAACTGTCAATCAGAAAGGACCCCAAATAAATGGAAGTTTGTCTACCTCTACGAGAGGCCTCAGCCTTGATATTGATTCTCAAAGAGTCAAACACTCATAGCCTCCGTTCTTTAGACAGCTCTAGGCATCTCATCTCGAGCCTGGCGCGCGCGCTTGGTGTGTTGATGGGTCGCTTGGCGGTTTGTGGTTTGGTCGGCTGTTCCTCGGAAAATGCCGGGATGACACAATGTTGAGTGGGCAGATGCGTCGTTGGATCTGACTTGAGGGGTCTGATATCATCGGCCAGCAGCGCAAATTCAACGTTCAATTGGCGTCCATGTCAATTAAGATCCTACTAGAACTGAACGAAGCTCGAGGGCTTCCAGTTCCTCATCCAGGACACGCATTGGGCACGCCCAGAATGGCACCAGTGAAGGGCGAGGCATTACTCATCATTGACAATCTCACATCACCACACATCACTCTCATAAAGGCACACAATCTCAACAATCAGTCAATTCGAGTCTAGGGAACATGTACAAGGTATCTCCGGGAGGAGCTGTCCGTCAGTTGTCCAACACATGACCAGTCTAAAGATTCGCTTAGGCGACCTTGTCCTTGTTGTGGTAGTTGACGCTCTCGTTCCAGCTGTGGCAGGTTAGCAGTTTGTCCTCGGCACTCTACGGCAAACGTGAAGCTCCATTAGTCGAAGCTGAGGTCGAGTTCAAGCTTCGCAGAGCTCTTCCAATGTCGAGGTTCATCGTTCGGGAAGTCGTAGTAACTTACAAGAGAGTCTGTGACATGTTAGCATTCTGCAATTGACCTGTAAAGAATCCCAACTGACCTTGTCGCCATCACCCCACTGATAGTTCTTGGAGCGGATGTTCTGGTAGGGGTACTCAGTGCGCTCCTCCAGAGGAGGCATGTGGTTCCAGTGGTCCCAGTGCTCGTTCCAGAGCCAGTAGGCGTTGGCAGCGGACAGGGCGAGGGCGGGGATGACGCCGCTTCCATCTTGTTAGCTCTTGATCGTTCCAATGCATCGCGGCCGTGTCGTCTTCAGCTTCCGATCCTCCGAAATCGACGCTCGGCTCGTAATTCACTCAATTCTCGGGTCGGGACGTACAAGATGGAGATCTTCTTCCAGAGCTCTGCCAGCCGTCAGCAATCATGTCCAATCTATCCAATTGACCCGGTCCGAAGTCGTCGGCGACTCACCAGTGGTGCCCTTGGCGTGGTCCTTGATGTGCTGGCGCTCCTTGATGAACTCGTTCTCGGCGGTGCTGGCGAAGCGGCGCTGGGCAGGGACGCGGAGCTGCGCGGAGACGCGCGAGGCGGTGCGGGTGAACTGTCGGACGGCAGACATGGTGAACGTTGTTGTTCGTTCGGTTGACGGGTTGATGATTACAAGCCAAGTTTGTGATCAGGTCATTCTTGGACGAGCTCGGTTAGAGCCGCCAATCAGTGCTGCCTCAATTGTCAGGTTTGAATTTTTCTGGCGGATGACCGATGACACGTGATCTCGCGAGGTGGCCGCGCGAGGTGGCCGCGCGAAGTGAGCGTGGAGCTCCTGCGTCATTGTGGTCCAGCAGCCGCGATCTTCAACCCTCACGCGAGCGACGCTGTCAAGACCACGACTTCGAGCCACGTCGTTGCCGCGATGCTCTGAGTTCTTGTTTCTGTCGTGGCTCTGTTTTCCCTCTCATACACATCTGGTGTTCTTCAATCCCGCCAATTCGCCCTTGTTTGCGACTTACGGCCGAGTTCCCCCCTGTCCTTCCATGACCACATCACTCAAGCCACAGGAGATGATGTGCATCACGAGGATAACGCCCATTACGACCCCTTCAAAAACTCTACTGTGAAATATTCTTCCCTTGGCTTGAATTGAGCCTTTCCACGATGGCATTTCGTCTTACAACATGGAATGGTGAGACCCTTCTCAAACTCCAAGACTCACTCACTTACACATTCACAGTCAACGGCATCAGGTTCGTCATTCGTTATCGAGAGGCTGAGGAGTTCTAAAACCTTGCTTTCATCAGGAATCCCTTTGGGTATCAACCTTGGAGAGAAAAGCGAACCTTCCAAGTCAGTCTTCCTCCAGTTTCCTACGCTGCGATCCTTCCTCCCTCAGTTCAAGTTCCTTTCCTGCTTCAGAAAGCAGTAGCCTAGAAACAACCTAAATCTCAGTCATATTGCGAATGATTAGAATTAGTCATGGGTTAGATCCAGGCTGAAACCCAGATGGTACTCGCGCTAGAACCTAGGTAATGCTTAGGCTAGAGCCTGGGTGATTTCCAAGACAAGGACGTGGGTGATGCTTGGACAAAGTCCTGGATTATACTTAACCTGGGACTCAAATGATGCTTACCCCAGGGCCTAGATGGTTCCTAGGCAAGTATCTAGGTAATACTCAGACTTGGACCTGAATGATGCCCAGGCTAGGGTCTCGACGAGGCTAGGACTGTGACGATTTAGACGATGCTGAAGCTGGGACTTGGGTCATATCTAGGCTGTCCAAGTGCAAGTGTTGACTCTTCACAGGCCATGTTCGATATCCTGGAAGCAGACATCGTTGTTATGCAAGAGACCAAGATCCAGCGAAAGGATCTACATGACGAGATGGTCCTCGTCCCTGGCTGGGACGTCTTCTTCAGCTTGCCCAAGCACAAGAAGGGTACAGCTCCCCCCTTCAAAGCTCCAGAGACCAGCAAGCTGACGAGCCCAAGGATACTCTGGCGTCGCCATCTACACACGAAACTCCAAGTGTGCCCCTATCCGAGCCGAAGAAGGGGTCACTGGTATCCTCACACCCCCTAAGTCTACGACCAAGTTCCGCGATCTCCCTCCCGACCAGCAAATCGGTGGATACCCTCGACCAGGCCAGCTCGGCGGCATCATCGACGAAGCTACTCTCGACTCTGAAGGCCGCTGTGTGATCCTCGAGTTCCCGGGGTTTGTGCTCTTTGGAGTCTACAGCCCTGCCAACCGTGACGAGACACGGGATGACTTTCGCTCAGGTTTCTTCCAAGCACTCGATGTGAGGATACGAAACCTTGTAGCAGAAGGCAAGCAGGTCATTCTCACGGGTGACTTGAACGTTGTTCGCTCTGCGATGGACTCTACCAACGTCGCCGAGATGTTGCGCAAAGAGGACATAAGCTTGGATGACTGGTTGAACATGCCTGTTCGGCGCATCTTCAACCAGCTTATCTTTGAGGGTAAAGTGGTTGGAGAGAGAGATGAAGGCCGCGAGGAGCCTGTCCTTTGGGATTTATGTCGTTGCTTTCACCCTGAGCGAGCAGGCATGAACACCTGCTGGGACACGAAGCGAAACACACGGCCTGCCAACAATGGCAGCAGAATCGACTACGTCTTGTGCAGCGATGGCATCAAGGATTGGTTCACATTTTCCAACATCCAGGAAGGCCTCATGGGCTCTGATCACTGTCCTGTATTTGCGACATTCGCTGACAAGGTGATTGTCGAAGGCCAAGAGCGCGCACTGTTGGAGGTCCTGAACCCCCCTGGGATGTTTCGAGATGGCAAGCGTCAGCGTGACTGGAGCTCCAAGGACCTTCTCCCTTTGTCTGCAAAGCTTATCCCAGAGTTTGACCGCCGGCAAAGCATCCGCGACATGTTCACAAAGAAGACGGGCCCAAGCCTCTCCCGACAAGACTTGGTCAGCACAGATGCGCCCGCAATGCTGTCGAGCTACGCAAATAGCAACACTCCTGCAGCTCCAACAGAACTTGACCAGGTCACAGGGTCACAGACCAGCATCGCCTCGTCCAGGCCCGACACCATCGAGACCACCAACTCAAGCCAGTCCCGATCCCAACCGAGCACCAAGAGACCTGCAGAGACCACGAGCACGGCATCAACACGGTCACTCAAGAAGAGCAAGACTACGACAAGCTCCAACGACGCCAAGAGCAAGCCGCTGGCCCCGGGCCAAAGAACCCTGCAGGGTTTCTTCAAGCCAAAAGCACCAGCCTCCCAGCCCGACAAGCTAGAGCGAGTGGCAACCAACTCTGCGACCTCTCCAACAAAGAAACCGACAGGGTCGTCAAATACACGGACCAACCTACAAGGGTCATCACCATCAATGTTTGCTACCACAGCAGGAAGGACATCCGAAAATAGCAAAGCCACCACGGACGGCGAGGCGTCTGACCGAGTATTTGACCCAATCGAGGCCAAAGAGTCTTGGTCAAAGCTGCTGGGCAAGAGAGTCGCACCCCGATGTGAACACAACGAACCCTGCATCAGCCTGACCACCAAGAAGCCAGGCGTCAACTGCGGTAAGTGGATCAACCGGCTGCCATCCTACGATTAGCAACTTGCATGCATGATGTGGCGTCCCCGTTGCACAACGTCGCGGGTACACAGCTGCAGGCAGGTACAAGGTCAAACTATGAAGCTAATCTTGATCACAGGGCGATCGTTCTACATTTGCCCACGGCCGCTGGGTCCGTCTGGAGAGAAGGAGAAGGGGTCTGAATGGCGGTGCGGTACATTCATATGGAGCAGCGATTGGAGCGGGCCATGATGCTCGTTTCCAGAGCGCTGCCAGCGATGTCAAGAAGCAATGGAGCTTGTACGTTTGTATGCAGTACTGGCTGGGGCGACGCAGATACAGCCGGGTCCAAGATACCTATCTACCTACCTAAACACAGTCATGGAAGTTGAAGATGCCTGCCTAAGCACTCAGTGATACTCGCATAAACACAGCCAACGAGGTTCAAGATGCCTACCTAATTGTAGTCAAAGAGTTTACGTGGTTGCCACGGTGACTCCAGCCAGCGTCTCCCAAGGGCAAGAGCGACCGACCCACGTCAACCGCAGAATCGTAAAATCATGACATCGCGATATCACGCAGGCGGACAGAAAATTCAGTGAATGACCTTGTTTGGATCTTCACCCTGGGGCAACGCAGAAGCGAAGCCTGTGAACTACCTGAGGCATTGCTGCCCGAGACTGGCTACTTGATGACCAGAGTGAAAGACCATGCATCCCATAACCACAACCATAACCATCGCAGAATATAGTAAGCAAAGGCGAGATTTCAAGACGTGCTTCCGTTCGAAGCTTGGTTGTTCGCGGCTTCCTGCTTCTTCTGAATGTAGTGAACGAGAGCTCTCTGGGCCATGAGCTTCCAACGCTCTCTGACTTCAGGAGTCTCACTGAACCACATGTCGGTAATGGTCTCGCCTATACAAACATTAGAAAAACTTCGCATAGTCGTGAAAAGGTTGCTTACAAAGTTGCACATGCGAGATTTCGGGGCGCTGTCTGCGAATGTCTGATTCCTTCGTCTTTCTGTACAAGATCCACGCATTCTTCGAAAGGGAATGAGCCAATCCATTGTCCAGCGTCAGGAGGACAGAGGGGACAGGAACACAGTCCACTCCGGTAGCGTCTAGTATCATATTAGCAGCGACTATTAACCGCAGTAAATACGAACACATACCACGGGTACAACAAAATCTTCCATAGGTCGAGGTATCGGTATCGGACGGCACACCCGGAGGCATGGGGCAGAGGCGGAACTTTCTTCTAGCCTTGTCATGGAACACCATGACGGGCTGCTCAACACGGCGGCTGCGACTGTCAGATCATCAAGACTTCCCCAATCAAGAGCCCACATACCTGAAGTTGTCTGCGACATAACACAGATATTGGGGGTGCGAAAGGTCGTTCAGGAAGATGTGAACATCAGACCGATCCTTCTGGTACACGAAGCTGAGGGGGACGTCCAGATATGGCGGACTGAGAAACCCCTCCACAGTACATCGGGGGTGCTTTGCCATGTCCTCCATAGAGATGTTGTCGGGCGCCATGGCTGTAGGTGTTGGGGCTGCCTCGATAAAGGCGAAGCTTGTGACTGATGTTGTGAAGTTGGGAGGTTGTGTTGCGCAACAGAGCAGCACGCGAGGATTGGTTTGTCGACCCACTGTCAAGTGTTTTCAAGGCAATGTATTTAGGCAAATTTACCTAATCTAATCAGAGAACAATCAGAGGCTTATCCTATTGTTCTCTAAATTACCCAAATAGGCCCTAAGCAACAATAGAAGCACAGTCCTATTGTTAGGCCTAAGGCATGCAAAGTTTTAGGGGCATGTCATCACGGACCTGACTGCTACTCTGTTCGCATTCAACCTTCACGTCACAGAGCTCGCCAACATGGAGAACTCGTTCAGCTTCAGTCCCCTGTGGATGGAGATTTCCATCGCTAAGAGGATTGACCCTGCTCTCAAACCTCTTCACGGCATTATCCTTCAGCGAGCCCTCAGAGACATCCCTCCACCGGAATTGGAGAGCCAAGAGCCCCAGACTGAAGGTATGTATCACGCTATTCTGCTTGCATTAGTCCTAACGTCCTCTAGACATTCTTGAATCAGTCGCCTCTCTGATCCCAGATCTACTTTCAGACCTTGCTCAGGATAATGACATCCTGAAGAACATTCGAACGCTCGCTGCAAGGGAAACGCCAGGAGAAAAGCCTTCGGTCATCATTCAGGCGAGCATTTCGATGTGGTATGCCGAGGCCATATCATCTTTCCGCAAGCATCACCTACCTAGCGAGATCGACACCATGGGACTTACGGGCCAGTCTCGGGGTATTCCTTGGGAGCATAGCCAGTCTGAGCAGTTCCCGTTCGCCAACTTGGGTTTCCTTGCGATGTTGGTCGTGGGCGAAGTCTGGGACAAGCCCGCCGACCTCAAATTTCGATCTGCCTGCCTTGTCGCCCATACCGCCCTTGCTTTCCTCTACATAACCCATATCGTTGGGGATCATCTCGCGGATTATCCGTGGCGTAGCCTTTCTACCTATGTCGATGAGCAATCCGCCACAGCACTCCTTTTCAGGGTCTCACTCTCAATCGTGGCCAAGGGCTACCGCCTGTCTCAGCCGTCGCAGGCGCCTGCAATTGAATTCAATGTGGCTCCCAACACCATCAAAGTGTCGGGCCAAGGCAGGAAGCTGCTGGTCAAGGTCGCAATGGACAACGAGTGGCGGTCTGTGCCATTCTGGCATCCATATCGAAGAGTGCCTGGTTCGCCTTGGAACAACTACATCGTGAACACTCAGCAGCCGACCTTCCGTACTAGCACTCCTCCACCTCAGGACTCCATTGAATACCATCTGCCCTGCTCAGCTTTCACGTTGACCGATGGTTTCGAGAATACATACGACTTCAAGCGTGTCGAGATGGGCGTGGTAAGTTTCCTTATCATCTTCACAAACGGTAGCTGATATCTTCAAGGACGTACCTGGAAACGAACGGTCGTTGGCCGACCGAGAGGAACGATTTACAGACCTCGCCCAGCTATCGGGGGGGACATATCCGGGCATGAGACTGGACGGCTTGGTTTGTTGTTCCGTGTACTTCGAAGGCATCACGCTGACCTGATGATAGCCGCCCAACGAGACCAATGACATCAGTGATGAGTACCTCTACTTCACGCCGGCGGTAAGTACTTTGTCATCCAGCGATAGTTCGTGGTCTAACTTTATGCAGGGCAGGACACCCCGTTCGGACATGGGAGGGTATCTTACCCTCAATTTCTTGAATGCCGCATGCCGTGCATGCCAGTTTCTTGAGGATCCAGACGCGGATGATGATGACTTCTATCTGATGACGTTCACACATTACATAGACAATGGCCAGGGTGCTTGAAAAACAGGGCAGCAGGTACAGCAGGGGTGCTGAGGTATACCTAGCTACAGAGCCTAGTCTAGATCGCAAAATTGCATGTTGACAGTCACACTTGTGTTGGATGCTTTGTATGCAATAGCCATACAGACTTGTGACGTGATTCCATTGCATATCTACTTCATTGCTGACTTAAAATCAAAGTACTGAGCCCAACCAAATCCTGGAAGTACCACCCTTGCTCCATCACCGATGATTTCCATGAATCCCGTCGCTCACTGGAGCTCACCGGAGGGTCCGTAGACTACACCGTTGTGGTCTATGAGGAGAGCTGTCAGAATCAAGAAACGATTGAGGATATGGGGACTGTGACTTACTGATTTCGGCAATGTACCCAGCGACATAAGAATCATCCATGTCCCAGGCGCCGGCGACCTCGTTGAGCCGCTTCTCGTAGGCGCGTTGGGCGGTGGTAAGGTGAGCGTCGAAAGGCATCGAAGTCGGAACGCCAGGGCGGTTGTCGTCATGGAAAGGGTAGGGTTCATTGGTGGGTGGGTATGGGATAGTGATTGGGATGTGACTGAAATCCCCAAGGTCGAGAGTCTCCCAGCAGTAGATCGACATGCGCTGAAAGTAGGCGTGGTCGTAGACGGGACCGAGAATCTGCTCCGTCGCCTGGTATGGGTCCTTGACGAGCGCATCGATGAACTCCTTCTTCTTGTCGACCTTGTCGACACTCAGGGTCATCATACCGTTGTTGTTCTGGCTCATGAGCTGAACGAGGGCAGGCCCATGCTCAGGGAGGTAGCCTGACTCAACGAGGGAGGCAAGGAGCTCGATCTCAGAGGTGGGATAGGCATCGGGGCAGCTGGTAGACTCAACAGAATGCTCATCATCCTGAACCTGGGTGATGGTCATCGCGCCCTCGGGATTCTCTTGAACAACCCAGCCCAGAGTATCAAGGTAGTCGGCGGGATCAATCATGCGCATGATAGGGCAGCAAAGAGCGAGGAAGGCGGCCAGGTTGACCCGGCCCTTTCCCAGATGATCGCGGACGAAGGAGTAGACCTTGGCAATGAGGGCCCACTTGTTGCGCTGAGCCTCTTTGTTCCAGAGCGTGGTCAGGAAGCCAGAAACAGTCTTCTGCTGAACGTCGGGGAACATTTTCAGATAGTAGGCTTCCGAGAGTTAGCAAATATTCATCGCAAATGTGAAGCATCCTTACTGCGGAAAGCCATAAAGGCATTCAGAGGGCGCTTGGCGCGGCCAGCAGAGGTATCCTGGCTGCCCGAGGCCTGGTCAGCGTTGAGCGACTCGAGGGCTCCCTGAGCGTGAGGGCCGAGCTGGGTTGCAACGTGACGGAGAGTGTTGTTAGGGAGGACAGCCAGCAGGTTTTGAACGGAGACCCCGGCGAGGCTCTGCGTGAGCGTGTTTCGATCCATGTTGACAAGGTGAATGCTTCAAAAGCTGAGAGTTGCCGATGTTGATGGAGCGAAGTGATGATTGCTGCCGGATGGTAGAAGAGGGAGGATGCTGCTTTAAAAAAAGCAGTGAGGGCGTGAGGAGCAAGGGTATGTAGAGAGGTGGCCGAAGAGCATTTACCAAGTAGGTGAATTATTTCTCCAAATGAGCCAGAAATGGTTAGAAAACTGAAAGTCTGGGCAAACAACAAGTGAGGAACAAGTGAGGTCAAAATGAAGGTGGTGTGTGATTAACAGACACACCCCTCTGCAGTGAATCACTGTCACTACCTGGTAACAAGCGCGGCTGCCTAGGCAACAGGAAGAGTGAAGCAGGGGTGAGGTGGAAGTAAAAGGAAGATGAAAAAAAAAAGTTCCGTTTTTGTATGCCAGTGCCAGCCAGCTGTCAGGACCTGTTCAAGTGCAGTGTAAAAGCCATGAGCGTTGAGCCCAGTTTGCCATGAGGTTCATGTCAGAAGTCACCACAGCGAGTGGAGTCGTGGGCCCTGAAAGCCCCCGAACGCCATGTGCCTCGAACCCTCCAATGCCTGGCGGCCCACTTTAAGCCAGGCTACCTGCCTTCACTGCAAGGTCTCTGTGCATGAGCAGTCAAGACGACCCAACCATAGCGTTACCACTCACACAGATGTCGAAACAGCCGTTTGAAATCCAACGCAATGCCTGGGCAGTAGTTGGCCTGGCACATCAAGCCTGGCTTGCGCACACTGTCAAAAGCTAAAGCTCCAAGACGTAGGGTCTGCGTGGAATTGACGCTGGGAATCCTGTAGCAGGTAGCTACTTCCTGGGGTATTGGATGCCTTCCACGGACCACCACTCATCCACGTTTAGCATCATGCAAGGGTCCGTGAAACCCCCCCACACGATCGATCAGCCCTACTGTGTGACGGCGCAAGCGTATGGCTTGGCTAACATGGATGCCAGAGATGGCACTAATACGGAAATAGCGGGTCAGCCACAGAGCAACAGGGTAAGTCGAGCCCCCCATACAAGAGATAATGAACAGAAGGATGGCCAGATAGGGGTGTTCGCGGCGTTCCTAACCATTCTGACCAGGAGCTGGTTGATCGAGACCATGTGTCATCCGACTCCCTCAACCAAGGATGGACTGTCTTATTCGCCGCCAGCAAGGAGTGCCATGACGTTTGTGCGGTTAGTCTTCTCAAACTGGCCATTGCACCAGTCCAGACACAGCCTGGCGAGCTTTAGCTTGCCGGTTTATGGTACTGTACCGGTCATGCATAGAGACATCCACTCACTACCAACCTCCGAGGGCTTGCAGGTGGGCTCACGCCGCACCTAGCGGGAGACCGAGCCTGGTGGACAAGGAGAGCGGGTGAGCGGCGTACGATGCAGATCATTGCAAACCGCGACATGCCAGTCGACGCCACCACCACACGGGAGTCATGGGCCAACCACACCATACTCCTGTACGAGCTCAGCTGCCATGCATGCAACGCAAACAGCATTATCCCCGGTCAGAGGCCCATCAACAGCTACAGGGAACGCTCAGGTCGAATACTGTCATGTTGGACTGTGCGTCCCGTTCTCCATCTCAGCCACTGGCAAGGGTTCACAGTGGCCTGTTCTGTTCCCGATCTTCGTCGTTGGAGTTCTTGCGATCCAGAGGCCAAGATGAAAGTGAACAAAAGCAAATGAACTTTTTGAGATATTGATTACATTTAATTACCCCAACTACCTGGTTCCTTCTTCGCCCCGAGCGTCCTGCTCTTCTCGCAATTCTTGAAGGAGTTGCTGAACTGTGAGTCAAGTGGTTGATGGTGAGGGGGCAGGGGATGACTCCAGCGACGTCGCTCTCGGCTCAATACCCAACCACCTAAGGAGGGAAGTGACAAGAAACTTCTCCAGATTCCGGTCTTCCATCGTGCACCCAATTGCCGTTGCAAGGGTAAGCACATACATGCATGCAGCAACAAGAAGGGAGATGATGGAGGCCAACCAGAATCCGATTCTCTTCGCATCGCTTATACAGAGTGTTGTATCGTAAAGGGTGGTATAGCGATGCTTGAGCTGAGAGATGACAGGTGGCAGTGGGAGCTGAGGGCAGTGCTGAACTCGAGTAGCTCGATTGATGCATTGATGGTTGGAAGAAGCGGGTGCGCATTGCGCAACTTTGATCCGTGTGTTGGGGAACTCTATCTTTGCAGGCAGAGTATATCAGGATGCCTATTCTAAACACAGTCTAAGAATCACGCAAATGTGAGTTTTCTTAGGTAGATAATAGCCGTCTAAGAAAAGGAGTAGAATTTGAAAATACATGGACAAGTCGGTCGAGGGGTTTCTGTCTGATGACTGGAGCCGAGAGGGCAGCAACTCACCACGTCGAGTGCCACGACCGCAATCTCTCTGTTCGTTCGTGAAAGCTCCCAAAGTTTGCTTGTTCATGTGTGACTATAAACAAATGTTGTAAAGGCGGCGGTTAGAGTTCTTTGCTTTGGCGCACACTGCCTCAATGTTCAACCTCGCGATGCTTTCAGGCTGCATCTCAAGCCATCCCAACAAAGATAATCTTGGAGCGAGGCCGCCAAACAGGAGGTATAAGAACAATGCATTCTGCTCTGTTTTATTGGCTTCTACGTCTCATCGATTCATCACTCAAGTCCTCTGGGTTCAATCCTACTCACAAAGCTCGCTACTGGATCGATATTCGTGACAACTTAACATCACTACATCACTGTTGAACATCGCGACCCCGACCAACATCTCACAATACTGCCACAACACTTACCAATACGACCTTCCACCATACGATCCTCACCAAAATGGTTCAATTCGAGGAGAAAGACATGGTACGCCTTGAGGAGAAGGAGATGGTCGAACACATGTGCTACCCTCTACGCAACCCTATCATCTCTAAGCCAACCCTCAAGCGCGGAGAGCTAGCCTGGGAGAGGGTTTTGAACAATTCTGTTCACGCGTTCCTGGGGGTTATGGGAGTCGCTCTCTTCCTCTTGTCAATTGGACTTTTTTTTATGGCGGTCCGGGAACCTGAGAGTGAGAAGCGCAACGAATTGGGCAGAGCTTCCCCCCTCACCTTTGGCACGGCAATCGTGCTCTTGAAATCGGTCTACGAAGCAGAGGAGCTTCGTAGGCAGCGCTTTCAAGTAGACCTTGAAGCAGGTTCAATTTCAAACGAGACACCTCTTCTTAACATTGAGAGCTGATCCGACAACTGATGCATCACCCCTGAGACGATGGGTACGGCATCTGAACCAAACCCTACCGATGATCCTCTCGCCCCGGCCCATGACAATCAGTCTCACAGGGGCTAAGGTGGTCTTGCATTGAGATAGCCCATACGACTTTCAGGAGGGAGGGTTGAATGAGGCTTGTAAGATGGTCAGGAACTAGGGCTTAGAGCGTCGCATGAAAATGATACTCGTCACATCACCATGGAAGTTTTACATTGATCCTTAGCGCTCAAGGGTGCATTGGTGATCGAAGTTCGAAGAAGCAACCAACGCTCTGTTAGTGCCATGCGAGGCAGCATGCCGTCTTGGTGGTGGTGAGCTTGGAGTATCGAATGAGAATTACCAAATTGAATGTTGATCCTTAGCGCCCAAGGTTGCATTAGTGATCGAACTTTGAAGAAGCAATCAACGCTCAGCTAGTGTCATGCGAGGCAGCATGCCGTCTTGGTGGTGATGAGCGTAGAGTATCAAATGAGAATGATACTCATCACATCACTAAAGTGTATCCTAATCCTTAGCGCATAATGTTGCATTAGTTGATGATCAATTTGAAGAAGCAATCAACGCTCAACTAGCGTCATGCGAGGCAAGTCCTGTCACAATTGACACTGACATGCCGTCGTGGTTGTGATGGCGGGGATTGAAGATGCACGATGGCTTCACCGGCCTCGGCATCTAATGATCGGCATGTCCCCTAAACCCCACGCTAGATCCTCCTCTCAAGCTAAGTCCGATAGGGTCTGGTCACAAGAAGATCAGACATGCATGCATGGACGGGGGCTGAGGGGAAACAGCTGCAGGAGAGGGGAAATCATGGCGCAAGCTTGGCAAAGTGCTACCCTGGATTTCAGCCGCAGAAGGCTTTTTACATCACCAACACCAAAAGCAAACAGGCAAACAATCTGCAAGGTTTGAAGCAGGCTGTGAGAGACAAGTACCATCATCCCGTGTGTGTGTCAAGTCCGTATCGATACGAAGAGTACGACTCAGGCTCGGAGATCTGGACTCAACACCAACAATCGCCAAGACATCCATGACGAGAGGTCGTAAATGTGTCCGATTTCAGTCACAACACGATGGGGAAAAAAGTCCAAAACGTGATTATAGCTCTTGCATTCGCTTGGCGTCCTGTTTCTATCTAGTACAACAAGATGATGAAGAAGATGATGAAGAAGATGATGAAAAAAAAAAAATAAGGTTCCCGTCCCATCCAATACACACTCGATTCTCTCATCGACCTCGTCAATTCGGCCTGATCGATACTAGCTCGTACTAACCCGTACAGCACTGTACGATACTGTACGGGGCCGCTGTCTCGATTCCATCTCTTCTTGTCGGGGACCAAGACTTTAGCTTAATGCGCCTCTCGGGGACCAACAAGCTGACCCCTTCACTGATCTAGGTTCTGCTTGGAACATTTTGGAGCCAGCACTCCACTTCTTGAGAGTACTTCTGATTCAACTATCATTACTGAAGGTTAATGGAACAACAAGTGACGAGAGACACGTATCGGCTCCTATGATTGACCAATATCCCCGTCCGTACGGAGCACCTCCGTGCGCCAATCCCTTGGAAACTGAATGCGTCAGATGCATCTTGGGTTCAACGGGGCGATTGGCCCACAGTACCCAAAATGTACTTAGCTATTTCAAGGGGTTGGTTGGACTATCCTGTCGATCCTTGAAGGGGATCCGATGTCCTGGGCTGCCGGGGTGTCACAACGCTGCAGTGAGGTCACTTGTAAAGATTTAACCTAGCAAGAAGTTGCGAATTTCCCAACATTTCATAAAACACTGCTCTTTGCTAGAGTGGTCGCATGTATCGTGAAGTAAAGATTCTATCCATGTCTTATCCAATGTACTATTATATCCGCTGAGAGTCTAACCATGGACAAGCGACCTTGCTACAATCTTGCGACACCCTGGGAGATGCCACCTCACAAGCCATCAACTCTCTTGTCTCGTCTCATCTCTGGCCCCGCCCAATAAGGCCTAGAGGCTGGGCCTTGGCTGGCGCAGAACGAAAAGCACCGAACTGCATCCAGAGCCCTGTAGTTGAACCGGGTTCGGGGGTTTTGTCCCCCGCTAGCCTGGGGAATGCGCACACCCCGAACAAATCAGCCTCCTTACTCTTCTTGGTATGAGATCTTCCGCATCTCTCCAAGGCGATGCCGGGCGGCCGCCAGGGCGTTCTCCAACTGGAGAATCTCGACCTGTTGGTGGCTGTCAGTTGTCGATCTTGAAGCTAGCCCGGCTGCCCGGACATAGTAACCGTTGTGGCCGTCAAATCCCGGAGATGAGGGGAAGAGGGGGTAAGGCAAAAGAAAGGTAGGGGGCGTATGAACTAACCTGTTGCTCCATCTCCCGCACCTTGAACTCGTGGGCCCCGAGTGTGGAGTAGTCTACCTGGTCCTCCTCTTGGCTGCGTTCCTTGATCAAGCTCTGGACTTGTCGCACAAGCGAGCGGCATGCGGCTCCGACCGCCTTGCTGGCCTGCTCGAGCTTCTCTTGGCTCTTGGACATGAAGCCGGCCTTGACTCGGCTGGCGGCCACAAGCTGCGCAGTCGAGGCAGCGACGTCGTTGGAGGCCACAATGAGCTGCTCGGGGCTGTTGCGGTTGGAGATGACTCCGTCCGCAGTCTCAATGAGCGTGTTCGTAGACGATGCCACGGCCTTAGCTGCAGAGATGAGACCTTCTGTCCATCGGTTGTTCTTCTTGTAGAAGGCTGTTCGTGAGGATGAGCCCCGGCCTGCCTGCACAATCTCCTGCTGTGTCACTGTAGCCGCCTGGATAAGCTGGGTGATGGCATTGGTGATAGCTGAAGCCGCGTCCAGGATGGAATCGTGCACCTTGAGCTCATACGTAGAGTAGCCATCGCGAGGCTTGTTCTTGAGCTTGAGCAGTCGTGCTGCCGCTGCCGCGATAGCATCCGCAGCCTTGCTCAGCTCCGAGTCAACGAGGTCTCCCAAGTCTCCCTTCTTGTTGGCGAGCTTGCCGAAGCCCGGCGCGTACGTCTCAACAAGCTTGTTGAGCTTCTGCAGGTTCATCTGCACGTCGTTGTTGCTGTTGATGACCACGTCAGTCTTCTGGAGAGGGTCCATGCCCTCAAGTCGGAAGCTCTGTAGTCCACGGAGGAACTGCACAGTCGACAGCGCCGATTGGCGAGTTCCATTCATTAGAGAGTCGGTCTTCTTGTCATCAGTTGCCAGTCGGGTGAGACCCTTGGTGTTGCTGCACACGTCGGCAATGGCGCCAGAGAAGACGTTAATAGCCTTGATCAGCTCCGCGTGAGTAGCGTTGGGACCATCCGCGATGAAGTTGTTGAACGAAGTCGCAAACTCCATGGCGCTGGCAGAAGCCTTCTCAATCTGTGACAGGACGTATGTGGGAGATGCGTTCTGGTTACCGGCCTGCATGCTAGAGTCCAGTTCGTAGAGAGCATCGTCCACACGCGCAACACCCGCCTGCAGAACCGAGTCGATGATGTCGTTGATCTTGTCGAGGTTCGCCAGGATCAGAGCATCGATCTGACCGTCGAGAGCGTGATCTGTCTCGCCCTGGTTCTGCTTGAGCTCGTTGAGCTCGATGAGGGTCTGGTCCATGCCGGCCTTGTAGACCTCGAGCTCCTCCTCCTTGTCACGGAGAAGCTGCTCGAGATCGGAGCTACCGTCTCGGAGGTTCAGCTGAGCATCCTCCAGGGCTCGCGACTTGTTGCGCAGTGCCTCCTCAAGATCTGCCATCTCGCGGTTGTACTTGGCGAGCATCGTCGAGAGCTCGTTGCCCTTGCTGCGCTCCAAGTTGTCGGCTCGATCCTGGGCCATGCGAAGCTCACGTCTGAGCTTCTCGACCTCGTCCTTGTTGCTCCCGTTCAGTCGGTCCTTGTCGTGAAGAGCGCGATCACGCTCACGGATCATGTCGGCCAGCTCCAGGTTCTTGGTCTTGATCTCGCGCTCGAGCTTCTCCCGTCGATCAATGGCCTCCTGCGCACTGGCTGCCTTGAGCTGAACAGCCTTGAACTTCTGGAGGAGATCAAGATGCTCGTGTCGCAGCTGAGAGTAAAGCTTCGCGAGCGCCTCGTACTTGGTCCTCCATGTGTTGACCTGCTCCTGGAGTGCCCGGATCTGGTCGTCCTTGCTATTCATCTGCTGGCCAAGGCTGTTCTGGATTTGCGACAGCTCGCTCTCCAGAGCCTTGACACGCTGATCGTACTGCTGCAGCATCAATTGGTCACGCTCGTATTGCGCGCGCGCATTGAGGTTCTCCCGCTCCAGCTCAGCAAGACGACCTTGAGTCTGCCACTGCGCCTGCTGAGCCAGGAGAGCCTCCTGTTCTCGTTGTTGCTGCTCCATCAGTAAGCGTTGTTGCTCCTCAAACTCCCGCTGCGCATTGAGTTGTTGCTGTTGCTGCGCCAAAAGGGCCTGCTGCTGACGTTCCTCAAGCACACGCTGCTGCTCCTCGTACTCCCGGTTCTGACGGTCCAACTCGCTCTTCCAGAATTCAGACATCTCGTCGGGGCCTTCATCCTTGGGCGCCGGTGGAGGGGTCGGCTGTCGCTCGATCTCCTGCTTTGGTCGTGCGGGGAGCGCAGGAGCATCGTCGTCTTCGCCAAGGAGGTTCGGGGGATCTTGAGGTAGCTTGGGGATGGTGATGAGGCTGGTGAGATATCGAAGGTTGGAGCACTCGTAGTAGAACTTGACCAATCGGTAGTGCTGGGCATTGTATCGTTCACGGAGAGGTTCAAGTGCTTCGTCGTCGCCGGTCGCTATAAAGGTTAGTCTAACACAGGGATTGGGTAGGTGAATCACTGACTGGAGTGCATGGCGCGGAGCATGCTCGTGATGAACTTGTAGATACCGTAACTCTCCTGAACGAAAGGTACCAAGGCGGCGATTCGACACTCGTTGTTCCCCACGTTGCGGAAGTGAGAGAAAATCAGTTTCTGGAACTGCTCAATCTGGTCTTGCAGCACCATGAGGTCGCTGATGGTCTCGTAGCCCTCATTGGGGTCGTTAATGGCCTTCAAGCTCAGGTACTCCTCGTACTCAAAGGTACCGTTGAACTCGGGGTGTTGATGATGGAAGGAGAGCTTGGCGAGGAGGTAGTAGACGTATTCGCGGATTAGGGGACCGTAACCACGCATGCCTTCACCTCCTCCGCCCATTCCGCGGTTCAAGCTCTCGATCCAGCCCCTGTTGGCCATTGCCTCCTTCAGAGCGCTGGGGTGACCCTCCTGCAGGACCTTATGGATGGTGATGAGGGCCTTGAACGTCTGAACTTCGTCGGCGAGGATCGGTTGGCTGTTGAACAGGTCGAGTCAACAAGAGAAGTCATGATGGAGGGGAGATGTGAGACATACACCTTGATGCCGGACCAGAAGGCGGCCGAGGACCGGTGATCCCATGTGTAGACGATACATGCTCGTACGTGCTTGCGCTTCGGGGAGATCTCTTCGGCATTGGTAGCTTTCTTGATGTTGATGGCAAGCTCCTGGTCGGTTCTGCACAATCATGAGTTAGCTGTGCGCATCTCCGGCGCGGCCGTGATTCACGAACTTGGTATGCTCCATGCCGCGCACGGAAGCCATGATTGCTGAGTGGCGGATAGCTCCGCGATGCGATTATTCGATAGATCGAGTAGGTAAGAGAGGATGCGCGGATGCGAGAAGTGATCTGTTGAGCTCCGACAGTTGCCAACAGACCCCTGGATATCACGAGACAAATAACTCCCGTCGAGGCCCGACGCCGTGCAAGCTAAAGAGACTGGAAAGAGAACAATGTGTACTGGTATCACGACAAGAGGAGAGAGCAAGGCAGCAGCTCGTAGCGCGCTGTATCGAGGAGGAGTTTGTGTCGTCGTCGTCAGCCTTGACAAATCTCGGGCGACTTTGAGCGTGGCTGTTCTTGGTTGCGATAGCTCTCAGTGGCTGGGCTGCGAGAGGAGCGTCATACGGGTGTACGTATTCTTGCATTTGATGTGGGGCACGAGACGAGAAGCCGCGGGTTAAGAATAAACGAGACAGCGCTGTGAGTGTCGATTGTTCGAAGAAGAGGCGTGATGCAAAGGGCAAGAGAATTAAATACAATTTTGAGGAAGATTGTGAAATTTTATTGCATCTTTTTCATTTAATGTTCTACAAGCTCGTCATACTTAATTATGATTCACAGAGGAGTATGCTTTGAAATATGCGGCTCTAGGTAGGCGTTGTCTTATTTTTTGACAGCTCCGTCTCAGGGCCGCAAGGCTCCGAGTTGGGTTCGGTGGTCGGACAGAAATTATCCGACTTAGACCGGACTCATGCGAGCACTCATGCATGAAAGGGAATGATTGAACAAGTTTACATAATCGGAACAGTGTTACCATCGAAGAAAAGGTAACAGTAGTCGTCACACGAATACTAGGCCTCGGTCATTTTCACATTTTGGCTTTGTGAGATGCACACACTCGCCGCGAGTCTCACGGACATGCGTTCATAGCACACACAAGGACAAATTGTGAGAGGAGACCCCACAAGTTGCTCTTTACCCTATAGGTCTTTCGTTTTTGGATTAATCTCAACTAAAACGATAAGAGAAGGCCAAAGATGAGAAGACCGGTGAGTATTTGCAGGGAATGCTCGGTCTTGTTGCTCTCTTCTCTTCCACAGGTGAGCATCACTTAGATATGAAGTGCCCTGAAAGATACCCGAACACACCGACGTGAGTAGGTTCATGCGGTGGAAAGCAATGGCTTATGTCTAGTGCGTCATCAAAGGGGTTTGAGACCGCTCAGTCGGGCCGGGAGTGTGGACTTGCAATACATCCTGAATTGCGGTGGTGATGGTGGGTGACTGGAAAGATGGGAGCCGTTCGAGGGAACCCAGGACCATCAACCTACCAGCATGGAGCTCCAAGTGCAGCTCAAGGACTGGCAGCAGCATCACTTCATAGACCGATCACACACACCAACTTATTCGAAGCCGGGTTCTTCATTGATGCGTCAAGTCAATGACCAACCCACGACATGGGTCAGACACGCTTCACCAGAGGTATCTTCAAATACAGACATTTGGCATGCTTTCAAACGATGTCATTTTTAGTCTCATTCCCTATCGACATCAAAATGCAAGCCCTTGCCATGCAGAGATTCTTTCCCATCCGGACGCAATACCCCAAGCAAAAAGAAGCAAGCACCACCCAACCCCAGCAGGAATCCTTTTTAGATCGTAGTCTCGTAGGGGAGAGGAGTGAGGGTCTCGGGAGGGTTGTCGGTGAGGGAGACTGTTCGGGCCTCTCGGGGGCCAAGGGGCTGGCGCTTGACGGAGACCTGGACACCGTCGGCCTTGGCCTGCTTCTTGGCCTCGGCGTTGGACTTCACCCGCTTGAGGAAGTCCTCACGGGATCGCGAGGGCTGGATGTGCTCGATTCGGATGTTGATTCGCTTCTCGAGGTATCGGTGCTTGACCTTCTTGTAGACAATGATGCCAACAGCGGACTTGGTGACGTTGTAGATGACACCAGTCTTGCCGTGGTACACCTTGTAGGGCATACTGTATTCAGTTGTCAGCCCTCCTGCTCCATCGCACAAGTTTTCCCGAGCGCTCAATCTCGCAATTCGAGTGTTTGTCGCAAGGTGTTGAGGGCGTTGCTTACCCCTTCTGGACGGCACCGTTCGCCTTAACGTCGACGATATCACCAACACTGCCCAATCGATCAGTTTCTGTCGCTGCTGCTCGTGCGATCCGGACTCGCACTCACCGGTACTGTCGGAGATAGGTGTTCAAGGCGATCATGCCCTTCTTGCGGAAGTCCCGGCTGAAGGCATACTGCAAAAAATCGTCAGTTTCAATGTTCGACGTCGTTGAAATTTGAGATCGTGAGCAAACGTACGCGGGTGCCCGCTCTCTTTCCGTAGGAGTGACCCATCTCGAATCGTTATCTGCCGAACGCGGGAAGGGTTGGGGTTAGTAGTCGTGGGTTGGCGAAAGAGATGGTGAAGACCTTCGCTTGGTGTTGTGGATTTCACGAAGGCAGCCGGGCTTGTGGGAGCGGGACCTGAGATTATCCGAATTTTTTTCCACACCGGTAGGGCAAGGGCGGCTCTCCATTTTACAGCGCACACAACCCCACCCCTGTTAGGGTTCTCGAATTTTTACACGTGACCTACAACTCGAGCCAAATTTCCCTCCACACAAGTAGCGATTTTTTGACCTCGTGTGTGCAAAAGTTCAACTCCAGCCAAACACCCAGGAGCCAGTCAAGTGAGTGCCACCGACGGCAACATCACCACGAGCATCAATTAACAAAGTCTTTCAGGATGCCTCCCCGCGCCCATTCGAAGACCTCCCGTGTCCCTCGCAGACCCTTTGAGTCTGCTCGACTGTCAGTATCACCGGCCACTGAACATGAGCTTGTCTCTGTTTAAGTCGATTGTGAAAGTAAACTGACGCGAATAACAACAGGGACTCTGAGTTGAAGCTCGTCGGCGAGTATGGCCTGCGCAACAAGCGTGAGGTCTGGCGAGTCGGTTTGACTCTGTCCAAGATCCGTCGTGCTGCCCGGTATGCTCGAACCGACTTGCGCATCGAAAAGACAATCTCTAACCAGTTCACAGTCAGCTTCTTACCCTCGACGAGAAGGACCCCAAGCGTCTCTTTGAAGGCAATGCCCTCATTCGCCGTCTCGTCCGTGTCGGTGTCCTTGACGAGTCCCGCATGAAGCTGGATTACGTCCTGGCCCTCAAGATCGAGGATTTCTTGGAGCGCCGCCTCCAGACCTGCGTCTGGAAGCTTGGTCTGGCCAAGTCCATCCACCACGCC
>JALLKD010000754.1:0-17888 GCA_023509735.1 Fusarium liriodendri
CATCATCTCCAACGCTTCTTGCACCGCCAACTGCCTGGCTCCCCTCGCCAAGGTCATCAACGACAAGTTCGGCATCGTTGAGGGTCTCATGGCCACCGTCCACTCCTGCGCTGCCACCCAGAAGGCCGTCGATGGTCCCTCCGCCAAGGACTGGCGGGGTGACCGTGGCGCTGCCCAGAACAGCGTCCCCTCCAGCACTGGTGCCGCCAAGGCTGTCGGCAAGGTCATCCCTGAGCTCAACGGCAAGCTCACCGGCATGTCCATGCGTGTCCCCACCGCCAACGTCTCCGTTGTCGACCTGACTGTCCGCCTTGAGAAGGGTGCTTCTTACGACCAGATCAAGGCTGCCATCAAGGAGTCTTCCGAGAACGAGCTCAAGGGTATGTTTTTCACTGATGTGACACGATGCAACGAAGAGCTAACCATGACTTTACAGGCGTTCTGGCTTACACTGAGGACGATGTTGTCTCCTCTGACCTTAACGGCAACACCAACTCCTCCATTTTCGATGCCAAGGCCGGTATCTCCCTCAACGACAACTTTGTCAAGCTGGTCTCCTGGTACGACAACGAGTGGGGTTACTCCCGCCGTGTCCTCGACCTCCTCGCCTACGTCGCCAAGGTCGATGCCTCCAAGTAAGCGTAGATCGCTCAAGGGGCTGGAAGCAAAACCAAACCTAATTCGCCGTGGCTGGCACGGCCACCCGCGCCTGCCGCGTGTGTTAATGACTCAAAGAGACGAAGAAAGTAAAAAAATACCAAAAACTCGATCCTGGGAGAAATTTCGGAGGGGGTGTAACCAAGATGTTGGCATCGGCTCAAGTCCCTTACTAGGCAGAGTGTTCTTAGTATAGCCGTGGACAGAAAAAAAAAATAGATCCATCCCTCCCATTGAGATGATGTTTCCCTCTGCAATTCCGTGATGATTCTGTATCTTGATTGTGATGTTGTTTCTCGTCATAACTTTTTTGCTACCCCGCGTCTGAGCGACGTTGGAGATCGCGTCACATGTCTGCCCCACTTGATCTGGGACAAGGGGCAGGCAACTTCAGTTAATCAAAGAAAGTCCCTTGTCATGATCAACTCCAACTTGCACAAACAATCACCACATAATCCCAAAGACTGTTCGAGATTTTCAAGATATTTTCTTCATAATCTTGGCCTTGGTTTCACTACCAATACATTGCCAACCCTTGATTCCTCCAACCAAGCCAAGAGGATACTCTTCGTGCCGTATCCCTCTATTTCCGCAGCCTATGCGGATTACATGCCTGCCTGCCTGTTCCATGATATCAAGTTCCTCCTGAGATGCCTTCCATGCGTACCTTCCTCCCTCCGTCGCTCTCGTTCCCTTGGATCGCTCATCTCCTTACTTCTCGAACCTCCTTTTTGACCCTCAACTCCTCTGGCACCCTACCCTTCCTTGCCAAAAACAAATAAAAGTCCGTGGTGAAACACACAGACACTGAATTCCCTTATTCCCGTGAGTGTGATGAAATAAATAGATCGCTTTCCGTTTTGATCCGGGGGATATCATTGTACAAATCAAAAAGTCTTGCTTCTCATGAGGGACGTTGGCCGTCAGAGGTCCAGCGAGAATGCAACAAAATCTCAACAAAATTCCAGCCCCACGAGTTGAGAATCATGGCCATGCGACAAGAGCTAGCCATGTCGATAATGACGTACTCTCAATGCTGTCGATACGCTGTATGTTGCTTCTCTCGGTAATTCAATACCGATGTTTGGTCGCTGCGCTGTCGATCAAGTCAAGGCTGGTGATAAGCCCTCTTCCGGGGAAGCCCTCGGTGTATGTCTGCTACGAGGAGCAGATGGATGTTGTAGTTGTGGTCATAATACATGTAATCGAGTCTTGGTCGTATAATAACTGTAGTGTATGCTCTGTGTGAGGGTATGTGAAGCCCGGGTATCTGGTCATCGGCTGACTCTGATGCTGGCCTCTCTGGGATTGAACTCAGGAGTCCAGTCAACGTTCTCGTCAACACACCACTGCCGAATGACACGCATCGATGCCTGGCAGACTTCGTCGACGGTAGACCAGGGGGTGATGTCCGCTCGCAGGTTGGAACTGTCAACTGTGTCGTAGACCTCACGCACCGTCGGCCAGTTGCGGAAGCGAGTGGCTTGGTGCTGGTAAATCTCCTCTTTGGTGATGTGCTCAAAGTTGCTGAACGACTTGATGAACTCATCTGCCGCCACAGCCTGTAATATCAGGACAAGAGCAAATACCGGTGGGTATCGCCTCGAGTCCCGACGTATCTCCTTTGAGAGGTAGTCGACCATTTTGATCAAGCTGGACCAGCCGCTTGGATCACACGGCTTGCTCTGTAGGTTGCGACTGACGTTGAGGAGGTGGAAACTGGTCATGAACGCAATGGTGCTCTCTACCGCGAGGGCAAAGTACTTCTTGCGATTCGACTCACTAGCCCGCGCGTCACCGGCAGCAAGCTTCATGCTATGCTTGTTCGCGACATCACCTTCATGCTTAAGTCGCCGACCCAAGTCTGAGAAGCGAACATGTTTTTCAAAAGCCGCCCGGGGGTCGGCTTTGTCGCCTCGGGGGGCATCGGTACCGTTGGTGGTTGGACGATCTGACGATCCGGGGGGGACAGGTGTTGCGTTGATTGTCTCGCCAGGTGTATGAGCTTGTGAGTTGCTCGAGCTGACACGGGACATGGCAGTTGTGCCCTTCTTGGAGGGTGTCGAAGGTGGAGGTGGGAGGCTCGAGACGGACGACATACGGGGTCGTTTGACAGCTATTGTGTCACCCGTGTTCTCAGATGTGATGGGACGCTTCTTGGCCTGAGCAGGTGGCGCCTCAGTGCTGACCGAGCGTTCACGTTTGCCGGTTGGGAGGGCTAGGATTCGTTTTAGTGTCTGGCGCATGCGTTTGGATATCCGCAAAGTCACAATCAGCCGCTTCTTCTCTTTGCTGCCCGAGACTTCTTCTTCTGGCTCGACAGGCGCCTTTCTGGCTGTCGTCGACTTCGTTCTCTCTTCGCTCCGCTTCTCAACTCGCTCATCCTTGTCTCTGTCATCTTGCGCCTTCACATCTGATACCTTGGCAGAAACCTTTCTTCGGGAAAGCTCTGCTTCCAGGGCGCTGGGTAGGGTTGGGGACAGTAGCGCAGGTAGTCGAAGAGGGGATTTGTCTTTGTTGACGTCGTTCTTTGCCTTCAGAGGCGGTGGTGGTTCGGGTTTCTTGGGTTTTGTCGGCCGTATGCTATCTACAGCGTCCTCTCTAGCCCTCTTCTTCTCTCCCTTCTCGGCCGCCTTCTGGCTGTCCCAGCTCAAGTGCAGTGGCGACAGTAGAGGGGGTACCGACGATCGCGAAGATTGGTCATTCTTGTTCGGCGTGTTCTTTGTGCTTCCCGAGACGTTGGGTCGGACGCCGTTGACTGAGTCACCCCGTGCGCGCCCAGCTGGTGAGGGATTGCGAGCTGCGGCAGACGCATTGGAGCTTTTCAGTAGACTGCGTCCATTAGTGAGCGATGAAGAGCTGGCCGGTTTGCCGTCTCGAGAAGGGTAATCGGAAGGCGCCAGAGAATCACGCTCCTTGCGACGCGGGGGTTCGTCGCGGGAAGGTCGTGGCCGGTCTTCGGCTGCACGAGGTAAGTCTGGCCTGTGCCGTTTCTGTAAACGGTGGTCGTCGTCAATGTTGGCGGAACGCTTTCTGCTGTCTGGTGATACGGGCCGAGGCGGAAGCGTTGGTGGTTTCGGAGGTAGTCTACAAGAACATCAGTACATGAGCCCTCGGGACGCCGAATTCAATCCAGGCACGGAGCTGTATCAAATATGTCTTACCTCATGTCAACAATGGTTTCTCTGTGTTTTTGTGGTTTAGCATCGAGAGAAGGATGAGAATCCCTTGAGCGATGGGGATCCGATTTCCTAATCTCGTGAATAGACTTGGAGTCTGCATGTGCGCGCTCGACATCTCGCTTTCGGGCGCTGGGCGGTTCTGGGGTGGAGGTATCAGAGGCAACACCCGAAGTCTTTTTATTCTTGTAGTCGCTGAGCGACAACTTCTTCTTCTCGCCGCCGCCCTTTGCGAGGATACTCACGTCGCGAGGGGGCGGCTTCTGGGGCTCGACACGCATGTCGTAGTATGATCTTGTGAGGAGGACACCGCGGTCTGCTTCCGACACGAGGGTCGAATACTGCAGACGGGTGTTTTCCCATTCCTCAGGGTTCTTCTGTCTGGATTCGTTGGCGGGGATGTGGTATCGCCAGTCGGGGGAGTAGGAGAGGTGGTGAGGCTTCTCGGGCAGGATGCGCTGGGTGAGCTGCTGAACCGTCTTCGCCGCGGCTTCCATTGTTCGTGGACGTGGGCATGCCGGGAGGACGAAGACGGGCGGTGCGCAGAGTCAAGGTGTGCGATCGCAAGTGACGCGCGGGGGGACGTTGACGTGGGCGTGGGCGTGGGAGCCGCAGGGAGACCGAGAACGCGACGATAGCAGCGAGGGCGGTGGATGCGAAGGTGCCGAGGGAGTGTGGATGCGATGATCTAGGTCGACGAGACGCGAAACACGAAAGTCGGAGAGTGCCTCGGTTGAGCGATGGCGGGCGTTGATTCGCCGGTCGTCGCGATGGTGATGATGATGCTGGTGGTGATGGCGGACCTGACGGGGCGGCACGAACCAAACCAAACCAAACACACAGCAAACCGGGGCCGAGCGATGGACGAGTCCAGTCGCAAGACGATGGCGCGCTGGGGAAGTACGGCGCAGTGGATCAGAGCCCAGAAGCTCCGTGTAGGGGCCGACAATGGTATGGGATTGGACAAGGACAAAGAGAGCGATTGTGCAAGGGGATGAGGAAGAAGGGAAAATATGCAGGTAGCGAGCGTCGTTGATGCGGCTCGCGATGGAGATGAACAAGGCCAGTCACCCTGTGCTGTACCTGGAAGAAGTGGTCTCGGTCTGGCCTTGTCTGTTGAGGGCGGTCGCTTTGTTTCCCCCGGATCGGATCCAGAGAAGGGCGAGGGCGTCAAGGTGGAAACAGGAACCCGACGGCAGGAGAGACAAGGGGGCGTGGAGTGTGCAGGTGCTGAGTGCCCAGGCCAGGCCCTGTAGCTGATAGAGTTGTAGCGGCAGTGGTAGCGGTAGATGGCGGTAGTAGTGTCAGTGCCAGCCAGTGATGGACGTCGACTTTTTGTGGCTCGCTCCCTCAGTCTGGGCAGGTCCCGTGTGTGGCTGAGGGGGGGAGACCAGGGGGTGCCGGCTGTCTCTGTCTCTCACGTTTTGTTAGCGGGTTATTGACGGCATTGGCGTGAGCCATGACAGGGCGCGCTTGGGGTAGGGAAGCACGTCAGTCGAGTTACTTACCCTGGGATGACGGACAGACGAATTGAGACGGAAAGTGCTGAGATTGAATGACGGTGATGATGTTTTTGTTGTTGTATATGTTGATGAATCAATCAAAGTTAGGGTTGAGTGAAGTTGGTGAAATACACGGAAGGAGAGAAAGGCTCGGGTGTATGCAGCACGAGAAATGGCTGACTCGTCGTTTGTTTGGTCAGGCACAACGCACGCGGGCATTTACACTGTAAACGCAGCGCCAATGTTCCGTTTGAAGCAGAAAGTAGGTCGACAATAAAGGAGCAAAGAGACGAAACACTGTGGTTCCATCCTAAAATGGTACATTCTTCTCATCGTCCGATGCCCTTTTATTGTCCCCATTGAGTTTATGCGCGTCTCACCTCTCACACAATCGCACCGATCGTCTCACCTTCCACATCACCCACCACCCTCTCTCCTCGAACCACACATGCAGCGGCACTCACCCATGCATCCATTGTCTAGGTAGAAGAGCTTATCTGCTCACGTGCTCTATCAGGTCTGCGCTGTGCTTGCACATCAAAGAAACGGGTTAACGTCTCACACTAGGGACCTAACAAAGACGATATCAGAAACCCTATGTGCACAATTCCACCTCTACCAACTTATTGATCAGCCTTATCCTGCTACGCCTTCTCCCGTCGGCGCTTCCCCGGCATCCTAATGCGCATCATTCGGCTCCGAGCCAGAGCCGCCATCGGACCCGCTCAATTCCAACCTCATCTCACATCCCCCGCGTTCAGAGTCTCACTTGCATCACTACGCAGCTGCTCGAGACAGCAAGAAACATGACAAAGAAACAGGTATACACTTGGTTTGTCCTACAGTCGACAATGCTAGAATATTAACGCGACGCCGTGTCCATGATGAGGGTATATGCCTTTCCGCCAGTATCCTTCCTTTTCCCAATTTCCTCCTCAGCCTCTTCCAAAAAGACAAAGCAACCATAAGCTACCATGGGAACGCCAGCTCGAGGCTTCACTCACACATATATCGCCGCCGCCGCCACACTCACACATCTCCAACAAAAAATGCCACCCCGACCTCAATGGTTGCCGTTAACCACCACCGGGCTTCCGTTAGTCACCTTGCGCTTCTTGTTGGACCCGTCAGGGTCGTTGAACCGTTTCTCAATCGCCTCCACCCGCGAAGAGATGTTGTCAAGCTGACCATGGACGTGCGTCGGTACATGAGCCTGGATCTGCTGCACAACCTCCCTATACCAGTTCTTTGTGCTTAGGTTGTTGGCCCAGTCGCTGAGATGCGTCAACTGCATTTGCACGTCATCGAGCCCTCCTTTGGAAGCGCCGCGCACTGTCTCGAGTTCTCGACCCAGCCCGGCGATGTTGCCCCGGATCGAGTTTATCTCGACAGCTTGCTCCTGAAACTTCTTATCCAGACGGCCCGAGAGTTCCTCAACTCCTCTCTTGCTCGACTCTCCCGAGTTGTCCGACTCCACAGCCCGTTCGAGTGTCGAGACCCTCTCGTCCAACTTCTTCATACCTGTCTCAAGCCCCTTCACCCTGTTGCGCTCTCCATCAATGACTTCCCCAAATCCATTGGCTAACTCCCCGAGTTTCGCAAAGAACGCCTTCCTTAATATGCCCTCCACTCCCTGGACCCTGGTCTCTATAATCTGCAATACTTTCTCCTCTGCCATAGGTGTCTCAGAAGATCCAGGACTCACGCGTGTCTGCGGCTCTCTTATCCTAGGAACCTCTGCAACAAGTTTCCTTAAGTCCTCAGGCGGTGGCATCTCCTCGATAAGACGTTTCAAGTCTCTGGGCACTGGTGGATCTTCAAGAAGTCCCCTTAAATCCTTAGCTGATGGCAATTCTGCCAGAAGCTGCTTTAGTTCCTCACTTGGCCATTCCGATGTGATTGTGCGTAGCGAGGCAACGTCTGCTGCTAAGGATTCTTGCTTCTCACTTTGCTCCTTGACAGTAGACTCCAGAGAGGAGGCAATGTCATCAAGAGACTCTTGCTTCCCCCCTTGTTCCTTGATAGTGGACTGCAATGAGGAGACATCCTCGGCTAGAGAATTTTGTTTTTGCTGGTATTTCCCTGCGACTGTGGCCTGGTCCTCAAGCATCTGCTTCAAGTTTTCCACCTTGGCCACAACCTCATCAGCGTCCTTGATCGTGAAGTACTGAGAGGACTGGCTTTCTGACATGTCCTCCAGTCGCTTAATGCTCTCAAGGACGGGCTCAAGTTGACCTTGAAGAGTCGATATTTTACTGTCTTGTTCTGTAACAGCTGTCTTGACCTGATCTGAGATGTCGGCATTTGCAACAGGTGAAGTAGAAGACCCTAGGCCAGCCAGTTGTTTGAAATGATTCTCGGTCGATTCCCGAAGTTTTTGTAATTCCTGTTCATCGGATGATATCCTCTTCTCGAACTTTTCATCGATTGCTGTGATGCGAATACCCTGGCCTGTGTTGATGCCCTCGAGTCTGCGCTCGAGCCTATCGAGCCTTTCCTCCAAGATCTGATTCTTGCGCTTTTCCTCGTCGAGATTCTTCTTCAAGTTCTGAACCTCGGACCCATTGGTTTCATTCTGTGCAGTCTGTGCCTTGATGGACTCCTTGACTTTGCCAATTTCGGTGGTCAACTGTGTGTTAAACAACGTAGATGTCGACTTTTGTAGTTCCATGAGTCGCGCATCGAGGCCAGGAAACGTGCCAATTTGTGGCGATTGTGCACCTGCTTGACTGTTGGGGCTGGCGGCCTGTGGCTTCTTCAAGTAGGCATCGAGAGCTGACTGCAATCTATGGTCGGCCTTCTCAGTCTGATGTCTATACTTGTTTCGACTAGTCTCATAGCTGGACACTTCTTTCCGGAGCACCTCGTCCGCTGATGCAAAGTCTGAAGGCCTAGAAGGCGCGCGGTCCAGGTCAGCTTTGACCTGCTTGAGTCTCGTCTCCACGCGATGCAACTGCATGCGACAGTGGACACTCTCAGTCAGAAGCTCTGCTAATGGCTTTGCATCAGAGGCTTGTGAGCGCTGCCCAGATGTGCCGCCTGCCGCGGACGACGGTGTTGTCGACCCTGTCAGGCGCGAGTTAGCATGGCCTTGTTGTGTCCTTGTCCCGGCATCAATGTGTACTGACCTTGGTCAAAGGCATTGCTGGAGTTCCGAGAGAGGGACCTCTCGACAGGAGATATTACAGAATATTCATGGGCCGTTTTGCTGTCCCTTTCTGGATCCCTATTTCTATCTCTTTCTCGTGAGCGCACCGATTCGTCTCGTTCGTATGATCCACGCCTTGAAGAAGGCTCTGGCGGGGAGCGGCGGAATCTGTCCGAGGTTCGATCGCGGTAATCGACACCTCTGGATGTTCGTTCACGGTCATCGCGGCGGTCGTAGTAATCCGAGGATCTTCGGCGATCGTTGTTATCTGGTCGCCTATATACGCCTGCCATCGTGGCACTGACAGTGTATTGGGGGCGCCAACATCCGGCGGAGTAATGAGAATGAAGGCGAAGATGAAGAAGAAAAGGGTAGGGAGATTGGTAGTGTAATAATGAATATTTGGGACAATATCTCAGGAACTTTGATACAGTGGGGGAAGGATAAGGATTAGATGCGCGCTAGACTGTGGACGTAGCTTGAGCAACGATAAACGCGTCGCGCTGTGGAGAAAGTTTGTAAAAGAAAGAGTCCAGAATGTAGGAAGGATCTGCTTATGATCGCAAGGAGATCAGGAGAGCACGGAGGAAATTAGATGGATGGTGATGGGATGGGAGAGAGAGAAGGGAGAAGAGCAAACACAAAGACAAAGAAAGGTGGGAAGCGTTGTTCAGTGGAGGTGGACGGTTTGCGAGTTAGGGAGCGAGGTAGGCGCCAACTGGCCGCCACTGCCAGTGCGGTCCCTCGCACCTGCCGGCATCCATCCAGCTGGCCCCCCCTCCCCTAGCCGTCATGGAATCATCATGGAGGAAGCTGCGGCGGGCTGCTTGTAGGAATCGTATGAGAGTAACTAGAGAGCGGGAAGGTGCATCTAAGCTTGTCATTGCCGGTTAATGAGGTTTCGAATAGGTTGCCGTGCAATCTAATTCGGCTAGCCTTTACTGTAGTTTCCGTTGAACTGCGTTCCGCAGTACGTACTATTACAATAGTGACTTTGTAAACGAGCCTAGAGACCCTGGCACAGGCAAGCTGCATGTTGGACTCCGGCATGTGGAACAAACAACGCATGGCGTTTTTGTTTCTCCAACAGGTGGAATCCCCAAGGTTTCACAAGAGGTCTCTATTCCATCTGAAAAGCCAGATGGGGTACCACGCTTTTCCGTACACAGTACTCTTGTCACTGACTTAGGTATCCTGTAGGTAAGAGACATTGGAGCTTTGGAGATGTGGCGGTGCGCGCTAGGAGTGTGGCGCAGCTAGGCGCGAGCCGCGTGCATGCCTTTTTTTCCCATGCAACAGGAGCTCGCGAGCTTCCAGCCTCATCCTGCTGGCTTCCTCTGTCATTGCCATAGCCTTGCACTACAAATCTTCAGAATCCCAGACATTTTTTGCGCAAAACACGCGACAAGATGGCTGCTGTGAGTACTGCGACTTGTTTTAATATGCGATTGAGCGCTGACGATGCATACGATAGCCCGTGATGACCGTGTCAGAGTCCAAGGACCTTCGAGGTCTGAACCTCATCGCAGCCCATTCCCACATTCGCGGCCTCGGCGTCGATGCTACAACCCTAGAACCTAGAGCTGCCTCTCAGGGTCTTGTTGGACAGGAGAAGGCGCGGAAGGCTGCTGCCGTTATTCTCCAGATGATCAAGGATGGCAAGATTGCTGGCCGCGCAGTTCTCATTGCCGGTCCTCCCAGGTTGGTTCAGCGTCATTGTTTTTGCGACGCGCGCTGACATGCTTCAAGCACCGGAAAGACAGCCATTGCAATGGGAATGGCGCAGTCTCTCGGCCCCGATGTGCCCTTCACAACCCTCGCATCGTCAGAGATCTTCTCCCTCGAGATGTCCAAGACCGAAGCCCTCACCCAAGCCTTCCGCAAGTCGATCGGCGTCCGGATAAAGGAGGAGAGTGAGATCATGGAGGGAGAGGTTGTGGAGATTCAGATTGACCGTAGTGTTACGGGCAGCGCCAAGCAGGGAAAATTGACCATCAAGACGACCGACATGGAGGCTGTTTACGACATGGGCAGCAAGATGATTGATGCGATGACCAAGGAGCGCGTTATGGCCGGCGACATCATCTCGATCGACAAGTCTTCTGGAAAGATCACTAAGCTCGGCCGGTCCTACGCTCGGTCACGCGACTACGATGCCATGGGCGTCGACACCAAGTTCCTGCAGTGCCCTGATGGCGAGATCCAGAAGCGCAAGGAGGTGGTGCACACTGTTACTTTGCACGAGATTGACGTTATCAACTCGAGGACACAGGGTTTCCTGGCACTCTTCTCAGGCGACACAGGAGAGATCCGCAGCGAGATCCGAGACCAGATCAACACCAAGGTCGGCGAGTGGAAGGAGGAGGGCAAGGCCGAGATCGTCCCCGGCGTCCTGTTCATCGACGAAGTTCACATGCTCGACATTGAGTGCTTCTCATACATCAACCGGGCTCTGGAGGATGACCTGGCGCCTGTGGTGATTATGGCCAGCAACCGGGGCAACTCGCGTATCCGCGGTACTGATTACCGCAGCCCTCACGGTCTGCCTCTGGACTTCCTCGACCGAGTGGTCATTATCAACACACACACGTACAACCCCGAGGAGATTAAACAGATTCTCTCTATCCGAGCACAAGAAGAGGAGATTGACGTCCACCCCGATGCGCTTGCGCTCCTTACCAAGATTGGTCAAGAGGCAGGTCTCCGATATGCCAGCAACCTCATCACCACGTCGCAACTCGTGTCGGCTAAGCGGAGGGCTAAGCAGGTCGAGATTGGCGATGTGCAGCGCAGCTTCCAGCTCTTCTACGACCCAGCCCGCAGCGTCAAGTTTGTGGGCGAGTCGGAGAAGCGGTTGATCGGCAACACGGGCGCCGTGGACTTTTCGGCTGGGGGTGCGGCACCAGCTGCGGGCAACGGCGAGAAGATGGATCTCAGTTAAATTTTGTTGTCGGCGAGTAGAGCCTGGCGTTTAAGGGAAATTGGGACGTGTGCGCGCGGGAGTGGTCAAAGGGCGTGTGCAAAGTGTCAGGGATAATTGTACCATACTGATCTGGTTTAGAATGGGACCCGCGCATCTAAAGCTATAAAAAAAAAGAAGAGTTTAAGAAAGAAAGGTTGTCATTCTTCTATGGGATATCAAAAATACATGTTTTCATATCTCGTCGTGTCATTAAAGGGGCACATCATGTTGCTCCTCCTCGCCCCTGATTATCTGGTATAACTCCTCCAAGAACGCCCTTCATACACGTTTTGTCACCAAACAGATTCCCCTCACACTACAGGTTCTGCATCATCCCAATCATCGCCATCGTTGACCGACATGGTCAAGCTACTGCTCTGATAGTAGAACAGACGAATATTATCCTCCCATCCTACAGCCGTGATACCACTTGCTGGACGACCCCATGCATTGTCACTGTTTGACGTCCAGGTTGTCTGTGTTCCGCTTCGAGAGTATGAAACGATAGACCCGGATGAGGGGTTCGTGTAGAAGACACGGTACGAGTTTAGGGATGGGATGTAGGTTGCGTCGAAGAATGCTGATGCTTGCCAGGAGGAGGCGGGTTCGTCATCGACGACTTGTGCTAGAAGAAGTAAGTAAGGGGTCTTGTATCTTATACGTAAATGACTTACAATCATCGGAATCGAGGGCATCAGCATGGTTGAAAGTCCGCATAAATCCCGTCAAGTTGGCAACAAAAAAGACATGAACATCAGTCGCATTAGACCTCGTCGCCGCAATTGAAGAACCAGTCCTGACACCGCCCATAAGGTTAGACCCAACCCATCCTTCAGCGTCAGCGTCGTCGCCGTTGAGAGCCCAGATATTTGACCCGCTGGCTTGGAAGTAGACGCGGGTCGAGTCATTGCCCAGACGTAGTGCTGCTAGCTTGGAGTCTGGGTGGACGCCGTTGGTGAGGTTTGTCGAGATGATGGAGTTGGATGTGACTGCGCAAGCTGCTGTGCCGCTATTCGCAGTCCCTCCAGCTTGATTATTATCATCATCATCGCCGTCTTCGCCGTCATCGTCGTTGTCATCATCTCCATCGTCATCGTCGGCATTGAGGTTTCCGCAGTTGAGAGTAACCTGTGCAATCTGCGTCTCATTATCCTCCGTCGTCACGTAAAACAGCTGAGTAGTCATGATGGACGAAGCGAGTCTGAGAGTAGCCGCAAGAGGTGTGCCATAGTTGGGTTCAATATCCAGATCAAGGGTGTGCTCGGCGCCTCCATCGTCGTCGTGCATGCGGCGGTAGAGAATGTTTGTCGTGTTGAGGTCGTTGTAGAACACCTGAAAGTTCTCGTCATCGTCGTCTGCCGCGATAACAGCAGTAAGGAAACGCTCGTCGGCATCAATTGGACCCGTCTTTCGAGGAACAGGGCCAGTGTCTGTAGTAGTCGGTGTTGAATCATCATTGTCGTCTCCTCCATCTCCATCTCCTCCACCACCACCACCACCTCCATCCTCTTTGCCGTTGTCGTCGCCCTTGTTGGCCTGGGTGCCACCTACTGCACCACCGACAGTAGCAGCAACCAACATGAACATGATTGCAGCAAGCACAATCAAAAACTTGCGCCTCTTCATGCCAAAGATTCTGCGAGGACCCTTTTCTTCGATAGACTCTGCTGCCTCTCCGCCCCTGGTTCCTACACCGGCAGCGCCGGCCATGTCTTTGGTTTCCTTGTCTCCTCCAGCAACTTCCTTTTGCGCGTCGTCATATGTTGGAATCATCCCTGGGTCTTGTATGTCGCTCACGACCTTGTCGCGGCCATGAGGGTCGACCTGAGGACCAGTGACTACTTCTGGTAGAGAGTGATCCGGAGGTGGATCGACCACTGTGGGATATCTCTCATCGTCGCGCTGAGCCACGGTTAGTTTGAGTGTAAAAGAGTATAGATAACGACAGATATACCATGTTTGATTCGAGTGTCACAGAACAAACTCTCGTTGTGCAACAGTGTACGAGCAAACCTATTCTCAAGCAGGTAAAGACCGAAGAATTGGGTATTGTCCTGCCCCATTAGAGATCGCCATTTACAACGTCTGCCGGACTCAAGTAGACGGGGGCCACGGGTGACATTTTTAATAAAAAACTTGCGGGGGCTTTCCATGGAAACCTTGATACCGCGGGTGGGTAGTGACAGTGTTAGTCGGAAAGACCAATGCCCCCCTGGTAGATCTACACAGCCCTCTGGGCGGTCGAACGTGTATGGCTGGATCCAGCCCGAGCATACGTACTCGTTTGCTTGGCTCTGGACTTGGCTCTCTCGCAACTTGGTCTTGGGGAACTTGGCAAGCGAAGGAGGCTTAGCAGAGGGGGAGTCTCTCAAGGCTTGACTCCAGTGCAGAGAGGATGTTTCAGGACCCATCTGTTGTCTCCATATCTTCGATCCGAAGGATTCTGATGGTGTGACGATCCCTCTCAAGGCCACGACGACCCTGTCTTGGCGAGGCGGGTCATTTCAACCCATGTGGCCTAACCAGGCAAGACAAGGCTTCAGCTGGTGACAAGTGCCGTGAATGCATGAGTGATGATCACAATGACCTTTCTGTAACTGTATAGAAACTTATTGTTCCTGTATTGACTCTATTTGGGGATACGATTTAAAAAAGAGAGAGTAGGATGTGCTCGAATTAAGGTGTGGCAGGAACAAGGTTAGCGCGGGGGAATTAAGAAAAACGTCAGGTTGCGTCTCTCTCGATTGGCTATTGGATATTGAAACTTTATCCGAGGTCTTTAGTGTGTGCTTTGATGCTCAGCTCAACTGGGATCCCTTCTCTTCTTTAGCTCGACACACGAGATTGTTTAAATGAGGTGCAGTTCATCCGCTCTTTGTTCGGCATGTATACCTGGAGATTGAGGCATTTTAAGGGTCTTGGTAATGTAATTAAAGCTTGTTGGCTTTTAGACGACCACTCATCAACACCATGTCCCCATTATGACAATAGTCAAGATACTTTCTTGACCACAGCTACACCACAAACAATTCTAATTCCGTCGACTACCTAAAAATCAAACGATACACTCGCCACTAAGCACTCTATCTCGCCCCCCTGCCCATCATTTGTCACCTGTCTGAAAGCACGGAGCTACGTAATCGCCCATCCTTGGACTGAGGCTGAGTACGCCATGGCCCACATTCCATGATACAAGAGACGACCACGAGATGTGACACCAAGCCCGAACTTTCCGATAATTCTTTACTATGAACAAGCCATATTTCTATTTTCTATTTTAATTCTATCCCTTCTAGGTCTTAATGCCCTTGGCAAAATATTTACGTTGAAGACACTTTTAGGTGGTCAACACCTTTCAGCTATACACCACCCAGTATGAGAAACTCATGCCTTGGGACATGGCTGAGCCTCTGTGGGTGTAATGTTGAAATGCTGTGAGAATGGATCATCTGTCGCAGCTCGGGGAACATGCTCAATGATGCTCGCGATCCGCTCCGACTGCTCTGAACCCCAGAAAGTCTCGATAAAGGCAAAGATGAGGTCCAAACCAGAGGTGACCTGCTAACGTTAACAACACACTTTACTCAGGCTAGAGAAGAACAAGACTTACACCCGATGAGGACCAGATCTTGCCGTCAATCACGAATCGCGCCGGCGACACCCAGTTCACCTTGGGTCCCATTGCCTTCATCGTCGTCCACGCATTCTTGTTGGTAGTAGCCAAGTGCCCATCCAACACACCCGCCCTCGCCGCGATGCCCGAACCCGTGCAAATAGTCATGAGAATTTTGACCTTGGGCTCCATCTTGGCAATGTAATCGGTAACGGCTCCGAGATTCGGGTTCCGGGCTCCCGGCCCACCAGGGATGATGAGAAGGTCAAGGTCAAGATCGTCGGCAAACGTTTTCGTGGGAGGAATAGTCGGCCAAAAGCTCGAGTTGAACTTGTTCATGGCGACAGGCGCCGTCGAGACAGGATCGAGTGTTTCGGCGATGAGGTGTAGGTTGAGCTGCTGGACGCTGAGAGAGACAAGCTGTAGGGGGTCCAGAGGTCCAAACACATCGATCATGTCGAGAGCCTGAAAGAGTACAACACCAACATTACGGATGTCGGAGCCCTTGAGGTCGGGGATCGCGCCGGGCGTGATACATGTCTGCTCCGTGTTGCGGTGCACGATGGCCGAGGCTGAAGTGGTCGTGAAGAGGGCGAGGACGCCGGCGAGAGAGGACAAGAACTTCATGGCGATGAATGACAACCAGCGTCAATATAGAACAGAAAGAATTGAGGCGTGCTTGTTAGAGAAAGTACGGATACAGTCCCGTCGAGATAATATATACCTTGATAAATGCTCATGTCTCACTTCATCCCCTGTCAAAGAAAACCTTCTCAAAACCTCGCATCCATCCTCAAGGCTTACCAATCTCCATCCTTCGTGCATCGCAAACAGAAACAATTATTTCTTCCGTCGTACAAGACATCATGAGAACCAATCGTCCTTCGCTCCCTAGACCTGAGGTTAATTACAGTCCAGATCCTTCAACTCGGGTATAGTGTCGATCAAACACTAGACCCGTCAAGCTACCTTGTCTTGCTGCGCGCGAAGTGCAACAAACATGGGCTGTAACCGATTCGATTCACGCTGTATTTACTTGTGTATTCCTTAAACCATCCTCTGACCTTTGTTTGACAATTATGTTGAAGCCAACATGCTCAGATGTTGAGCTCTCAACAACACCAATTGCTCTTGATGTTACTCAACACCACGCAGAGCCTCACTAACAAATTAACAAACTAACAAACTAGCAAAATCGAGCCAACTGCATAAATCATGATCCGTTCAATCATCGGAGAAATCCATATCTGCAAGCCTTGCCCCAGGTTTCTGCACCGACTATGCGAGCTTAATTCAGCCCCCCAAGCCCACGAATCGCCATATTGCATCCATCCATCAACTGAAGGATTGCCCAGGCTCGCTTCACCATCCACCTTGGCAATCCTTCATTAAGCAAGCAACCAAACAGACGACCAGGTAGTAACCGTCATGTATCGACGGGAGAGTATCTCATATCATTGCCATCTAGACTCTAGGTCCTTCGTAATTGAACTTCCAGCTTTCATTCTCGCCCTTATCATGCATCCATGCCATGCCATATAACTGTGTACTCCATCATCCACCTTAATACGGCATTTGAGCCAACCTCTCTACCCCCAAGACGAATGATTACCACCATTACACCGTGCCCCCCTCACCTTGGGTATACAATAGGTAATGTCCATAGCCGAACCCCTCGACTAAGACGCGAGCCCCCCGCCATATAGAAATTTCATCAGTCCCATTCATCAACGCCATATCCGTTCCGGAATTGCCATTCCGTTTAGTCCATTCCAGCCTATTCCATCCCCCAGTCCAAAATATTTCATCACCGTCGTTGAGCCAGAGCCACCGAACCCGGCATCACCGACTTTATTTTCCTCCTTCCAAAGCCGCCAGTTGAGCTGACAGCACCTCGTTTCCTTTGAGCAGATCGTCCAGCCACTCTGCTGCCATCGTCAGCATTGTGCTTTTACTAAATCCACCTCCACGAAGCCCAGGCACGAGGTCACAGAGGTCCTCAAATCCCTCCTTAATGAGTGTTCGTCGTTTCTGCTCGCTTCGTATATGGTTTTCTCGTTTTTGTTCCTCTGTAAGGTTCTCCCGCGCTGCCTTGGCCCCATTAGCCATGGATTTTCGACGCTTGCCTGTTGAGACTTCATCTGTCGGTCCAGAAGATGTTGAGCCTAGCCGTTCCAACTTGGACTTTCGTCTCCTGTTCGACTTTGGTGTGGTTGTTTCGTCTTGTGCATCCTCGTCCGGTCCTTCCTTACTATTCCGGCTCTTCCGCCTTTTGCGCGGTGGCGCGTCTGTCTCTGGCAGTGGCTTTACGGCCTGTGCCAACCTATTTTGAGGGGGTGCCATCTTGGTATGGACCGGGCTGCTGGGTCGCGTATTATCGGCACTCTGGCTCGGCTCAAAACACTCGAGGTACTTGAGCTGCTCCTTGGTCAAAGATTCCGCCGTTTCCTTTTCTGAATTTGGCATGTACCCTTGGACTCGACTGAAATTCGCGTCAGATCCCCACTGATACTCAGCCGGTGGTGCTCGATGTTGACGCCTTTCCTGTGGTCCTGACATCCAGTCTGGGTAGTGCTCTTGCTCGCTGGCCGCAACACTGCGTCGATGCTCTTCACGAAACTCTTCTAGTGGTTGATGTTGAAGGTGTCCCACTATGGGAGCTGTCATCCGTCGTTGCAGGGATGCATCAACTCCGTTAGAAGCTTGCCGTTGGGCGGATCCATTGTGAAGCAACGTCGCGGCGGCATGAAGTACGTCGTCGGGCGTATGTCGATGATCTAGTTGGTGGTCTAGTTGGTGCTGTGACTGAGGTGGCGGTGGGGGAGGC
>JALLKD010000755.1:0-23180 GCA_023509735.1 Fusarium liriodendri
CTCCAACCCCGTCAACTCCACAGTCCCCATCTCGGCCGAGGTTCTCAAGGCCAAGAACGTCTTCAACCCCCAGCGCCTCTTTGGTGTCACCACCCTCGACATTGTCCGAGCCGAGACCTTTGTCGCTGATATCGTTGGCGAGGCCAACCCCCAGAGCCTGACCATCCCCGTCATTGGTGGTCACTCTGGTGAGACCATTGTTCCTCTCTTCAGCAAGGCCAAGCCTTCTGTCTCTATCCCCGACGACAAGTACGATGCTCTCGTGAACCGCGTCCAGTTTGGCGGCGACGAGGTTGTCAAGGCCAAGGATGGTGCTGGTTCCGCCACCTTGTCCATGGCTTACGCCGGCTTCCGGTATGTTGTTCTGATTGTCGTCTCTTTCATCAATGGCTGACCTGGACATAGATTCGCTGAGAAGGTCCTCCGTGCCGTCAAGGGCGAGAAGGGCCTCATTGAGCCCAGCTACGTCTACCTTCCCGGTATCCCCGGAGGTGAGGCTATCGCCAAGCAGACTGGCGCTGACTTCTTTTCCGTTCCCATTGAGCTCGGCGTAAGTTGAAAATCTTGAGTGTCTTGAAATGTTGAATTGGCTAACTTTACATAGCCCAACGGTGCTGAGAAGGCCATCAACCCTCTGGAGGGCATCACCGAGAAGGAGCAGGCCCTTCTGGCCAAGTGCATTGAGGGTCTCAAGGGCAACATTACCAAGGGCATCAGCTTCGTCCACAACCCTCCCCAAAAGTGAATACCCCTATAAACATCTTTCCAATACCCAGTAAGAGGCTTCCAGAGAAGCCAAGGACACTCGAGTCGAGGTCCGCAACTATGGCGCTAGGGCATAGTAAATATGAATCATGACCACAATTGCTGATGAAATGGCTCTTTCTTACAGGCTGTGAAATGTCTCGGCGGCGTTGGTCGTGTCTGCTTCATGACCCCGGTCTCTCGGTCTCAGGGATTGCTGCAGGTATGGATGGAGTTTTGGTCAAGGCTTGGTCGGAGCCCTGTGCGGTGGTTGGCTCTTTTTATGCCCATGACAGCCGATGGTCGGGAATCTGGCGCGTTGTGGCTGGACTTGCATTAAGGGTATCATAATATTGTACCTAGGTAGACAGCTCTCCTAGGGCTTATTGGGAATAGTCTTGATTTGAAACACGGCTCCCGGTAACTCGTTGATCTCGGCCTGGACCGTGGTGTTGATACCCAGGGCCGCCAAGGCGCCTCGAACGATGCCGCAGGGGAACCATAAGAACTGAAGCATGCACGGTTAGGACCGAGGGAAGGCAGACGGCGGAATCACGGAAGAGGGCGGGGGACGTACCGGCTGAGCGCGGACTATGGCTTGGCCGCCCGCTTCTGTGCTCATGCGGGAGAAGGGCCGGAAGACGTTATCTGTCAAGACGTAGACGCCCTAGATGAGTGCATGAGCATGATATCCCTCAGTGTGGTGGCGTCGCAACTTTGTACCCTATGATTTGTCTTTAGGTTGTCAATGTTCTTGCCAAACACCAGAGTCCACAGGTCTTTGCAGAGGAACTTGATAACGTCAAGGGTATCGTTGAACCGGGGCCGATCTCTTGAGAACCTGTTGCAGCATAAGCCATCAGGCCACATCATGCGCCGACCTGACACTCGTACCTCTCCACCAGTCCCTGGCCGACTCTGTAGCCCAGCATCTCCAGTCGATGATGCACTGCATCTAGATCCTCCTCTTGGTCCTTCCTTGTGGCGGTGCCAGCGACTACGCCGGCGGCATTGGAGCTCACGGCATGGCTCGTTGATGCGACATCTGCGGGTGTGTTGCTCGGGTCCGAAAGGGCCGTGTCTCGCTCGTGAGTGACGCGGTATGCGAGGGGGACGAGCTCAATAAGGAGGAAGTCTAAGCAGGATGAGCTTAGGAAGTTGGCGGATGGATCGCTCGAGTTGAACGGAGGCATGACTGTCTCGAAAGACATGATAGGCGAGTCAGATCGGGTTGTTTTATCGGTGCGTCTGGTGATACGGTGATCAAAGAAGAGTCGTGGTGTTGAGAAGTGGGAGTTGGTGAGCGCTCTCTGTCTGCTGGCCCCAAGCTACATTCACAGTACGTACTGGCTCCAGCTCACCGAGGGAGGTGTCCAGCCAGGGGCACCCGTGCTTGCGCCGCCTGCACGTGCTGATAAGAGATGAACGGGGTGTTATCGGAGTCTTGGCAAACGCGGGGCTTCAAGGTCGAGAGCCGGCGCGGGGCAGGACTCGGAGAGAGAAAAAAAAAAGTTTTGGGTGCAGCTACAAAAGACTCGCGATCCAAATTCTCTCCTTCTGGGGTTGGTTCCCATATCAATTGGCGGACTAATTGCAACCTGCGACCATTCTATTACTGGGGACTTGGTGAAAGGTACCTGTCCAGGATCATCTGAAAGGACAATCTTGGTCGAGATACCCATTACCATTACCGACCAGCCGCCGACCATCGGAATCGCATTCGCATCTTTTCCTCTCACATACAACGAATCGAAACATGGCCGACCTCCGAATTCTCCTCATCGGCAATGGTGGCCGTGAGCACGCCCTGGCATGGAAGCTCAGCCAGTCGTCTCGAGTCCAGCAGATCTTTGCTGTCCCCGGCAACGGAGGCACTGCTGGTTGCCCCAAGGTGACCAACGTCAACTCCGTCAAGGCTGAGGACTTTGGCGGCCTCGTCAAGTTCTCCCAGGAGAACGGAGTCAACCTGGTTGTCCCCGGCCCCGAGGCTCCTCTTGTTGATGGTGTTGAGGGATGGTTCCGAAACGCTGGTATCCCCTGCTTCGGTCCCTCCAAGGAGGCTGCCCGCCTTGAGGGCAGCAAGACCTACTCCAAGGACTTTATGAAGAAGTACAACGTCCCTACTGCCGCCTACGAGAACTTTTCCGACTACAACAAGGCCATTGCCTACCTCGACAGCATCAACCACGACGTCGTTATCAAGGCCACCGGTCTTGCTGCTGGCAAGGGCGTTATTATCCCCCAGACCAAGGATGAGGCCAAGGCTGCCTTGAAGCAGATCATGGTGGACAAGGAGTTTGGCGATGCTGGTGATGAGGTTGTTATCGAGGAGCTTCTCATCGGTGATGAGCTCAGTGTTCTCACTTTCTGCGACGGCTATTCCATCCGATCTCTGCCCCTCGCTCAGGACCACAAGCGCATCTTTGACGGCGACCAAGGCCCCAACACTGGTGGCATGGGCTGCTACGCTCCTACCAACATTGCTACCAAGGAGCTCACTGAGCAGATCGACCGTGAGATTCTCGAGCCCACCATCTCCGGCATGCGACGAGAGCAGCAGCCTTTCCGCGGTGTTCTCTTCACTGGTCTCATGATCACCAGCAATGGACCCAAGGTTCTTGAGTACAATGTTCGCTTTGGCGACCCTGAGACTCAGACCGTTCTCCCTCTCCTCTCTGCCGACACCGACTTGGCTGAGATCATGCTTGCTTGCGCTAATGGCTACCTGGACAACTGCAAGCTGACCATCGACAACAAGTTCAGCGCCACTGTCGTCCTGGCATCTGGCGGTTACCCTGGCTCCTACGCTAAGGGCAAGGTCATGTCCGTTCAGACTCCCCCTACTGGTGCCACCATCTTCCATGCCGGTACCACCCTCGATGGCGACGTTCTTAAGACTTCTGGTGGTCGTGTCATCGCTATCAACGCTGTCGGCGACTCCCTCCGGGCTGCTGTTGATGCTGCCTACGCCGCCCTTGACGCCAAGGTCATCGAGTTCGAGGGTGCTTTCTACCGAAAGGACATTGCTCACCGGGCATTCCGCAACACCACTCAGGCTTCCATGACTTATGCTCAGGCTGGTGTTGATATCCAGGCTGGAAACGACTTTGTCGAGAAGATCAAGAAGGCTGTTGCCAGCACCAAGCGAGCTGGTGCTGATGCTGAGATTGGCGGCTTCGGAGGCGAGGTTGACCTGTCCAAGTGTGGCTACCCTCAGGCTCCCATCATCGTCGGCGCTATTGACGGCGTCGGCACCAAGCTCATGATTGCCCAGGCCATGAAGAAGCACGACACTGTCGGTGTTGATCTGGTTGCCATGAACGTCAACGACCTTGTCGTTCAGGGTGCTACCCCTGTCATGTTCCTCGACTACTACGGCTGCAGCAAGCTGGACCTTCCTACTGCCGCTGCTTTCGTCGAGGGTGTTGCTGACGGCTGCCGTCAAGCTGGCTGTGCTCTGGTCGGCGGCGAGACTGCCGAGATGCCTGGCATGTACCAGAAGGACGATTACGATGCTGCTGGCTGTGCTGTCGGTACCGTCACCCCTGACACCAAGCTGCCCAAGAAGGACGCCATGGCCCAGGACGATGTCCTCCTCGGTCTCGGCTCCGCGGGTGTCCACTCCAACGGCTTCTCCCTTGCCCGCCGCATCGTCTCCCGTGCCGGTCTCAACTACCACGACACTGCCCCCTGGGACCAGTCCACCACCGTCGGCGAGTCCCTCCTCACCCCTACCCGCATCTATGTCAAGTCCCTCCTCCCCGTTCTCCCTCACATCAAGGGTCTCGCCCACATCACCGGCGGCGGTCTCGTCGAGAACGTTCCCCGCATGCTCCCCGAGGGTCTCGCCGCAGAGATCGAGTTCGGCTCCTGGGAGATCAACCCCGTCTTCAAGTGGCTCCGCGAGGCCGGCAACGTCGCTCCTCTGGAGATGTGCCGCACCTTCAACTCTGGTGTTGGCATGGTCATCGCCGTCGACCCCGCCAAGGCCGATGCCGTCGCCCAGGCTCTGGTCGACGGAGGTGAAAAGGTCTACCGCATTGGCCGTCTTGCCCGTCGTGACCAGGGCGAGGCATGCCTCATTCACAACGTCGACTCGTGGAGTGCCGAGACGGCGGTGCCTACCAAGCGCAAGGAGATGGAGTCATAATGGGAAAAGAAAAGAAAAAAGCATGGGATTTATGGAGTCAATTGATATAAAGGATGGGTTAACGATGGGAAATGATATGAAAAAGGGGGTTGTCTATAGGATTAAGGACAGATAGAAGGCATGGCTGAAGTGATATCTCGCCTCGCCTACTCCTACATGAATGGCATATGAGTTTTGTGTTTCTGATGTCTGGTGCTTATTATTCGAAGTGTCCTATGTGTATGGGAGTATGCAATACCTTGTCATACTAGAGGTAGGCTTCTCCCTCCTGAATAGGAGTCAATACCATGGCATTTCACGATAACAAGGCAAAAGGTGATTAAACCTGCTCAACTCCACCTTGGTCAAACAGAATAGACCTGTGTCAAGATTCACAACTGGATCATTCAGGCTCGCCATATCTGATCTGATGCAACAACCAATGCTGTCCTCCATATTCATCATGTACGGGACGAGATCATGCTACCTCATCCCTCTTTCTCTATTCGCCAATGCCATGCCCAAGACCTATTCCCATGATTCCCAATCCACCTCGCCAAGAATATGGAGTCGTCGTAGAATCGTGGCGGTTCCCATTTACTCCGTTACACCTCGCCTCGCGGAACCGCAAAAAAAAAGAACATGATAACAGATGCATGCTGTTAAAGAAATGCCACCTCATCCTTTGGCGACAGGGGAATCATTTTTCGTCTCCTCCAACTCCGGACCAGAACAGGCAAAAAAGGAAATACTATCAACCAACTCCCTTCGATGCCATGTAGCCTGGGAAGTAATGACCTATCCCAGACCACCTCGAGTTTCTCCGCTGCTTTAAATCTACCCAGTCTTGCGTCTTCGCGACCTGGACTTTTTCTGCCTTGGAGGCTGGGTGTCTTCCTACAGATACCCACTAGGTCCATTAGGAGGCAATGCCAAGTTATTCGGCAGGTTATTAGATCCATAGAAGCCATTCGTTGCCGTGTTTTGACGCTTAGGGGGCGGCTGAACAGCCGGTTCGTCATCGTCATCCGAAAGCGTCAGGTCAATGATGGCAGCAATCGGACGCTTGCCACTGATGGAGGATGTTCCTCTAGGTCCAGAAGAGGACCCGTCCCGACCGGCTGTGACAGGCGTGCCGATACTCGGGGTAGTGGTCTTGGGAGTCTCTAGGCGACGATGACCAATGGGGTTTATCTCTGAAATCAAGACGTCGTCATCATCGTCGTAGTCGTCGTGGTAAGATGAATCCCCGTTGCTCAGACCCAGACTCTCATCCGAGTTCTTGAGGTGCCATTCCCCATCAGGCTCGATGGTAACCGACTCTAGGCTTTTCGAGGTTCTTGTGAGGATGTCCTTGACGTACCTGTTGACATTGTTAGCAATCTTAACGTATAAACAACATCGGCTTCAGAACATACTCGTCAACCGCCAGTTGGTCAAAGGGCGCCGCTTTAGAGCAGATTGGACATTGCCACTGCGGGCCTTGCTCCTGGAGCTGCAGATACGATGTCGCGTCAAAGCATTGAATATGCGAGCAGCTTAGCCCGCGACATGGGAGACTCAGTCGCATGTAAGATAGCGGGCACTTCAGGGACAGGACTTGAGACGTTGCTACCACGTCAGGATCCTGTGCCTTTTCGTTGACTACAGAGTGTTAGAGGTGTTGCTCCTAGTGAATTCCAGCTTGATACTTACGCTCTTTTTTAACCATGTCAATTGGTATCCTCCTGCCGGTAGAGATACGTGTCACAAGCTCGTCTACGGTTGTGACCCGGCAGAGATTAAGCACGAGGTAGAATTTCTATCAAGGGTTAGCTCTCATGTACAACCAGACATGCGTCAAGGTAACTTGGCGACCACCCACCTTGTTCGTCAACGCATATGTGAATTCGACATTGTTAGTATAGTGTGGTCGAAGACGCAGAGCCTTGGTGATGTCAACCGGTCTAGTAGAGCCAGGTTTATTCTTCAATCCACGCAGGTTTGCCTTGATCTCGCCACCGTTGACCTTGAGTTCAGACTGGTGAGGGAATGCAATATCTTGCATGCCCGTGGAGTCGCCAGCGCAAAAGACCATGACTCGGTACGAAGTATCGTCGACACAGTTCTGCAGAGAGGGGTGGTCGTTGAGCTTGATGGGGATAGACACCGTGTTACGGTGCTGTGACATGGCTGGACAAGGGCGTTAGTCGCGCAAAGGTCTTGACTCATGAGATCATGGTCGCGGGGACATACCATCGCAAGCTCGCACTTCACCAATAGTCGCCTCGATCTTGTAAAACGGACTCGACTTGAAGCTCAGTGCCATTGTTTGCGACCCGCCGAAGCCGGCGCTAGACCGATGACCGTTGGATAGACCGGGCGCACTGCTCGAGAACGACATACTCTGCATAGAGTACGGCTGCGAGTGACCATGAGTGTGTGCATGCGAGATAGTGGCTCGGGCGGGCGAGGTTCCGGCGGGCGCATTCGCTATAGTGTTGTGCACGCTCTGTCGGATCTGTTGGAAGCACACAGGATCGTTGGCGTCGACGGCTTCCTGGATGACTATGGGTATCAACATGGTCAGCTCGTTTTCTTAGATGCGAAAAGAACGTGTAGAGTAAAGGACAAAGAGGGTGAGTGGAAAGATATGCATGTTGAAGTGTGTGACAGTGATGGCCGGCTGGCCGCGTGAATGGCACGGGATGGGATGACTTACGATTGGCGATGCGTTTCTGCAGTTCCGCCTTAATGCCAGTGCTCTTAACGCCGTTGACCTGGCAGACTGACGAGAGTTGTCGATTCAGAAGGCGATTCACCTGCCGCACAAGCGCGTTGGCCTCGTTCCGCGAGACCGCAGCGGCTTGTGTTGACAAGACGGGGTTCATGGCCGACCCCAGGCCTGAGGACGCCATAATCGATGCCGATGAAGATATGGATAAGATAGTGAGTGATTCAGGAAGGAGGCTCGAGGTTGTAGGAGGGAGGTGCAGCCATGGAGCCTTTAGGCGGGCGCGATAATGAGAAGGAGAAGGAGAATAGACGTTGTCGGGTGGTGGTCGCGCAGCCGCATCCAAGGCAAGTGCGCATGGAGGCCGATGCCGATGCAGCCTGTCGGGAAGGAAAGAGGCCCCTACTCTAACAGTAGCAGTAGCAGCAACAGTGAGTGAAGAGTTGCAGTGGCAGCGGGTGGGCAGGTTGCGAGGAAGGAGAGAAAACTGCGCCACAGCGATGGAAATGGAAAAAGGGAAAAGCAAACACGGGGAGCGCGCTATAAACGGTGAGAAGAGGAGTAGAACAAACGCCGCAGCGTTATTCTTTTCGTCTGTTCAGCGACGGCGATACTTTGTTCAGTCTATCTCCTCTACCACCGCGCGCGATCTCCAGACGGTCGTCGTTCTCTCTCGTTTGATGTCATGCTCGCCTAGGAATCCTCGGCGCGACCCTGTCTTGGAACGGTAGGCGGTGGAGACTGGCAGATACTGGGGGGCTAAGTTAATTCTAGGTTCGCGTCGGGTCCCTGAGTGCCTGGGTTGAAAATAAGCCACATCCACCGCCACAGATCATAGTTTTTTTTTTCTGTCTTATCGCTAATCTACGATAACGAATATCTTCATCCTCGCTCTCTTCCTCTTCACCTTGTTCAACAAGCAACTAATTCACGTCGACAACATGGCAAAGAGCTCACGATCAAGCACCAGAAAGGCCAACAACCGGCGCTTGGTCGCCAACGTGTTTGGCCCGGCCGAATCGGCGCGAGCTGAGCGTCTCTCCGCAAAGCTGCTTGAGCTGGCCCAGCAGCCAAAGCCCGAGTCCTCAGATGTCAAGATGAGTGGTGAGTGTTCAGGCTTTGGAAACTTGAGAGACATGGCATTAACTCGCTTTCTAGTTGATGAGGACAACGAGGAATCAAATGAAAAGGAGGACGCTGAGGAGGTGGCAAGTGAGTATGGACCCAGAATCTACTTTTGTAGGTGCTAACTTGTTCTTCAGCGATGGACGTCGACTCTGGCAAGCCTTCAAGCGGCCGTATTGAGAAGAAGCGAGGCGACAAGCGAAAGCAGAAAAAGTCCAAGATTGTCTTTTCCTCTTACGGCACCAGGTCAAAGGGAAAGAAGAAGAGAAGCTCCTAAGGGAACCAACCATTAATACTGCCACATGTTTCTTTCATCATTCTCGTCGTTTAGCAGCAAATCTGAATCTGAATCTGTGATACCCGAAATCTCAGCCTCGTGTGGCGCAGCTCCCCAATAATTTCTTCTCAGCCAATAACGGCTCACCTCTAGCCCCCTACCTTTTTGGTTCATCTTGGTGAGGCTGAACCAGCATGGGCACATCTCACGCTCCAACACGACACGTTCACTTCTTCCCTTACAATTTGACCATTATTTCTGTCTACATGTCCATCTTTTTCATGTGTCCTTAGTCACTCCTTTTACTCTTAATTACGTCTCGTAATGGTGTCCTCAAGTAATGGCTCGCTATTGCGCAGCCTGCTGCTCACTGCGGCCAATCTTCTAATCCCTGTCTCGATCCTCGTCTTCGCGATGGGCTTCTTCCCTTACAAGCCCTTTCTGCCTGGACTGGCCGAGTTTGAGCCTCTAGACATTGGGTCGCCGCCCGATGCGCCCTTTAATCGTCTTATTTTCATGGTTGTTGATGCCTTGAGGAGGTAGGAATGTGTCCCAAAAGCATCCCTCATAGGAACTGGGTTGACTCTGTACAGCGACTTTGTATACTCGGATGTGTCGGGTTTCCAATATGTTCAAAGGTACAATCGAATCTTTCTCTTAGATATGCTATTACTTACGCGCTATTAGTCTTATTCGAGATGGCAGCGCAATGCCCTTCACGGCCAATGCCAGATCACCCACAGTTACCATGCCTAGGATCAAGTCCATGACCACTGGTTCTATCCCTTCCTTTGTTGATCTCATTTTGAACTTTGACGAGGCCGACACCTCGTCGACTCTTGCTTCTCAGGACACTTGGGTCGCTCAGATCAAGGCTAGAGAGATGGGCAAGGCCCTCATGTACGGTGATGACACCTGGCTGAAGCTATTTCCGAATACCTTTGACCGCGAGGATGGAACCTCTAGCTTCTTTGTCGCGGTTTGTCTCTTAATCAGATCACTCACGATAGTACGACTAACATTTCTATACAAGGACTTTACTGAAGTGGACAACAATGTCACCAGGAACATTGCTGGTGAGCTGGAGAACAATGATTGGGGCCTTATGGTCCTCCACTACCTTGGTCTGGACCATATTGGCCACAAGGCAGGGCCCAGGAGGTAATTGTCCTTCCCAAAATGACTTGAACTCTTATTTTAACGCCGAAAAGCTCCAACATGGTTCCCAAGCAACGCGAGATGGACGGTATCGTCCAGACCCTTTTTGAGGCCATGCAGTCCAAGCCTCACCTGGACTCGACTCTCCTCGTCCTCTGCGGTGACCACGGCATGAACGACGCTGGAAACCACGGTGCTTCTTCTCCCGGCGAGACATCTCCCGCCCTGGTCTTCATGTCCCCTAAACTCAAGACCATCTCCTCCAAGCTCCCCGCGCCGGCTCAGCCCAAGGACGAGTTTGACTACTACTCCATGGTCGAGCAGTCTGACATAGCGCCGACCATCGCCGCTCTCCTGGGCTTTCCCGTGTCCAAGAACAACCTCGGAGCTTTCATCCCGGACTTTCTTCCCTTCTGGCCCAAGACGAGTGACAGGATCCAGATCCTGGTTCGCAATGCTCGACAGATTCTCAACATTGTCACTGCCGCCTTTGGAGCCGAGCTGTTTGATTCAGAGAGCAGTTCTGACCCATGTGCTTTGGAAAAGACTGAGATCAATGAACTTGCTTGTCAATGGCGCAAGATCAACAAGGAGGCACATGTTCTCGCTGCTGGCAACAAGGTAGACCAGGAGTGGCTCGACGCCATGTCAGAATGGCTTCGCCGTGCTCAGGAGCTGATGAGTAGCATGGCCTCTAACTACGAGATGCCCAAGCTGTACATTGGTCAAGCGATCGCTGCGGTCTCTGCTATTGCAAGCGGCTTGGTGGTCTATAAGCTTGGGGCTCATCGGCAAGGGCCTCTACTTCCTTATGCTCTTATGACGCTGTCGTATGGGGCCATGATGTTTGCGAGCAGCTACGTTGAGGAGGAGCAGCACTTCTGGTACTGGACAAGCTCCATCTGGCTGCTTCTCCTGGGGGTTCGACACATTCGAAGGTATATTCGTGTAGCACCGAACACACCCCTATCATGCTAACCGGGTAATAGACTCAACAGCTTGCAAGACATCGGCTGGCTCTTCATCTCCCTAGCCGCCCTCCGAATAACCAGAGCCTGGAACCAAACAGGTCAAAAGTTCGCCGGAAGCCCCGACATCGTCAAGAGCTTCATCGTCACGCACCCCCAGCTCCTCTGGTCTCTCCTCATCTTCTCGTACATGATCCTCTCGTTCCGCATGCTCGCCCGCCTCAAGAGCTTGCCATCCATGACCAGTACCGCCCTTACCTCAGTCCTCCTGATGAGCGCGTTTAGCTTCAAGCTTGACTTTACTAGCGAGGACGCGCCGGAGCTTGTTGTTGGGTTCGCAAAGGGACTTAATGATCTGTTTCAGGGGCAGTCTCTGCTCTGGAGGGCGAGGACTGTTTTTATCATCCTTGCCATCTTTTCGGCGTATGGAACATATCGCTCCTTTACGGGTGGTCGTAATGGTCAGCTGCAATCAGGTAACACCCCCTTTCCATTCCCGACTTCATCCATGACAATCTAACGAAACCTCCAGCACACCTCTTCCACCATCTCCTCACACTCCTAGGCATGACCCAGTCTCGCGCCACAAACATTCCCCTATTCCTCCTCTCCGACATCCTCTTCCACTCGCTCCAAGCCGTCGACATGTCGGTCCCCGAGATCGCCACGACAGCCATCCTCCTTCAGTACGCCACCTTCTTCGCCTTTGGCGGCTCCAACGCCATCTCGTCTGTCGACCTTTCGAGCGCCTACAACGGCATCAGCGGCTTCAACGTCATCGCTGTCGGCGTCCTCACCTTTGTGAGCAACTGGGCCGGCCCCCTGTTTTGGTCCTCGGCCGCGAACCTCTTGCTTCTTCGCAAGTACCACGAGGGCCGTCGTGATGCCTTTGTGCAGTACATCTCCCTTCAGACCCTCTTCGTTGCCGTCAGTGTCGCGTTCGTCATGGCGGCTTGCACGGCGCTTAGAACACATCTTTTCATCTGGACTGTGTTCTCGCCCAAGTATCTTTACTGTATGGCTTGGAGTCTTGGACAGCACCTTTTGATCAACATCGTCTTTGGAGGTCAATTGTTTTGGCATGGCTCGCGCGGATAGACGGTAGGATATACACTCACATCTTGATAATAATACAAGACCCAATCTACACATGTCATGAGAATATCGTCACATTGTTGACAATTCGTGCAATCAAGACACGCATAAATAGATGTATCAACCCCCATCGCCAAAACTCAGTGTCCCTCTACCCATTCAAGCTATCCCGTAACCCACTCGTGACAATGCCAAATCATCCAAAGGTCCAGTCATTACTTCATTACATCTTGAGTCTCAGACATCCGTCATATCGACGTCGCCGTCTGACAAGAGCTCTTCCACTAATGACTCCCTCTCCTCCTTGGGCACAATGGTATCATCGCTCTCCTCGTCCTCCTCCTTGATGCGGGGCTCCGAAACCACCGACTTCTCCTCCTCGGGTGTTTGTCGGTCCAGTGTCACTGATGTGCTGCGGCTAGAACGCCTATAAGCAGGCTGTTGCTGTTGATCCTCAAGGGCGTTGACAATCTTGCCCAAGCTGACGTGGATCTTGTAGAGGGCATTGCGGCTGGTGGCATCAGACAGTAGGCCATCTTCGACAGCGACGCTGACCTCGGTATATGCCTCGCGCAACTTCTCCTCGGTTGAGCCAGGGGACACGTGAAGCTTTCCAAGGAGCGTAGCGAGGAGCTTCTTCTCTTCTTCTGTAAAGGAGTTAGTACTGTTCGTTAATGTCATGTAGTTTTTCGACTTACTGGCAATATTGCCTTGCAACTTCTCCAGAATATCCATAGCAAACTCCAGATGCACGTCGCCATTCACAACCTTCTTCTCAGTATCCAACAAGTCCGTAGGACTGTAACACTTTCTGGGATCCGTCCAATCCACCAAACAAGCTCCGATGGTGGTCATGCTGACCATGTCCTCCTCGACATCCACATCATCATCTTCCAAGCCTTCGCGGACATTGAAGAGGGCATGGATGGCATCAAGTGCAATACTCCGCATGAGATCCTGGTTCTCAGCCCGTGAGAAGCAGAACACGGGGAGGAAGTAGTTCAGGGCCTGTCGAACTGTCTGGTTTGATGCTGACGAGGGGTCAAAGTAAGCAACCACCAGAGACTTGAGCAGATCCTGGCAGGCCTCCTCGTCGCTGACAACACGTCCCAGCAGAAGCTTCGAGACAGCAACAGTGGCAGCTGCTTGGACTTCTGGCGACTTGGCCCCGCCCTTGACAGCCTTGATGTAAACCTTGAGTAGGCTGGGGGTGGAGGATAGCAGATCTGCGCCGTGGACGTTGAGGATATCAGTCAAGATGTGCAGCGCCGTAATCTGAAGAGCGGTATGGCCCTTGCTGAAGAAGTGCATAAACAGAGTCAGGTTCTCCTCCGCAACCGAGCGGTCCAGAAGAGCGCAGAGGCCGAGACAAACCAAACCTCTCTCTCGAACAGGAGCTTCATGGCTGCGGACGGCTGGGACAACCAGGTTGTTCAGCATCGACACCAGGTCTGTGTTGTCCTGAAGGTTGATGGACACATGCGTGAGCATGCATTGGACAATGTGAAGGCACTTCATGTTGACAATGATCTCCTTGACCGCCTTGTCGTGCGCTTCCTCCTCACTCATCTCAGGAGTATGGCCTCGCCTACTACTCTTATTGGTTGGCGTGCTTGGGCGGCTGCTGACCTCGGATCTAGCTGAGTGGAAGCTGTCCTCGGGCTCCTCAGCTGGCGGCTCATCGACGATGGTGTCGTGAACATCAGCCACAGACTCGAGGACAATACTGATAAACTCTCGCTCTCCGGCGGCATCAGGGGCGCAGATCCCTTCCAATGCCTCCACAGCGAGCTTGGTGACTTCATCTGGCAGCTCAGGAATTGAGATAGCTTGTCGAAGAAGTGTAAACATCTTCCGTCGACCAACTTCGTCAGAGTAGTCGAGAGTCAGAGCGATTTGAAGCAGCTGCTCAACGATGAACTCCTGTTCCACCGTGTCTTCTTCTTCCTCGTCCTCATCCTCATCGCCCTCAGCCACCCTCTTAACGGCTTCAACAAGGACGTGGAGATATCGTTCCAGGTAGAAGGCAAGCTTTGTCACCTCGGGAAGCTTCTCCTCCAGGAGGGCCAAGTACTTGCCATCACCTTCGTTACGGCAGAATTCGTTGTAGCTCCTCGCCATGAAAACGGACTCGGCAGAAAGGGTCTCCCAGAAGTTGTCGTTAAATTCAACAGTCTCACGATAATCCGGTCGACCCTCCCAGAAGCCCTTCATAGCCTCCAAAGCAACTCCGTTCTCAACTCCCGTGTTGACGACGTCAATTCGCTCCAGGAGCTCCTGAAGACCTTCAAAGCTCGGGGGTGATGGCTCTGCAGGGGCGCCATCTTCACGAGGCTGTACTCCTGCGCAGTCCTCAATCCATCGCTCGCGGAATAGTCTACCCGCAGCTTTTCGGACATTTTCATCTCTATCTCGGACACCCCATCGGAGGAGCTTCTCTCGCATCTTAACTGAAAGATGTCGGAAATCGCCTAGTGCGGGCAAGAGTCGGGAATAAACAGCCCTTCGAGTTGCTGCATCTTGGTCTCGTGCTCGCTCAAGAAGCAATGACAGAGTCTCAGGCAGAATAGGGAGATTGACGAGAAGAGATCTCCGCACATCGGCATTTGGATCATTCTGAAGAACCTCGAGTAGCTTCTCAAGTAGTCCTGTATCGCCGTCCTCGCTGTCATCAGAGTTGGTGCAACCCTCGGCCTGATTTCCTGCAAGTCGACCAAGACCCAACACCGCTTGAGAGCGGACCATGGCCTCCTTGTCGCGAATCCTCTTGAGCAGCCCATGACGCAGCTTCTGGAAAAGATCGTCATCGATGGCATCGAGCGAGTTGATGATATGGGAGACGAGTTGAGTCGATCTGTATCGAACAACCTTGTCCTTGGCTGTCATCAGCGGAAGGATGGCTTCCAGGAGCTGAGAGATAAGCCGTGTGCTCGGAGTCTCGGGCATTACGCTCGCCTCATCCTCAACATCCCCCATCAGTTCATTATCCTTCTCGCTTGCATGACGCAAAAAGAGGCCGATAAATCGGATCGACCGTTCTCCAACGCTCTCGGACTTCTTGATGGGCATAATCTTGGTGACACATCTAATGAACTCGCGATTGAAGGCATCCTCGTCAAAGTCGTTGAAATGTGAGGCATTCGGGTTTTCGGGTTCGTAGCAGCATGGCTCCTGAATCTTTCGCAGATTCACAACCAGCTTACGGTGGGTTGCTGTGGTTCGCTGCGCATCGCGAAAGACTGCGCATATCTTGGTTCGAAGAGCGTTGTCTGGAGTATCGACAACCTCAGGCGCTGAAGATGCGACCGAGGATCTCGCAGCCGACGTTCGCGTCGACCGTGCTGAAGTTCGTGCGGGCATGATTTTAATGACTGTTAGCCCATTAATATGTAGCAGTAACGTGAAAAAGACTGTATGTAATTGTTAGAAGTTGTGCATTGGTTTCCCCTTGTCGCGGTGTGTTGTTGAACCACTCCGCGCGTAAACAGTCTTCCAGATATGGTTTAGCGTCAGGCACTTCCCCGCCATCACGTGCGATAAGAGCAGGATGCCAAAAAAATATTCCTTATCGGTCAACTACCATTATTTTTTCTGAGGTAGGTAGCGCTTGCGATCCTGTTGTTGCAAAGCGTCAAATCTCGATCTCCTTCTTTGTCTTTTTTGTATTTCGAGCAGCAAAATGGGCAGACCGAAGAACGATAAGAAGCGCCCTCACGCCGAAGCTGAGGATCTCGATCCTGCTTCTTTCGAAGACCGCGACAATGGCGCCGTGCAATCGTCCAAGAGAGCGCGAGTCGAGGAGCGACGTTCGCTCTTTGTTCGCTCGCTGCCTCCGAGTGCCACCAACGAGACCTTGACCGACTTCTTCTCTCAACATTACCCGGTCAAGCATGCCACTGTGGTTGTAGACCAAAAGACGAAAGAGTCCCGAGGCTACGGTTTCGTTACTTTCGCCGACGCCGACGATGCTACCGAGGCCAAGAAGGCACTCCACAATCAGGAGTGGGATGGTCGAAGACTCCGAATCGAAATTGCTGAGCCGCGACACCGAAATTCGGCAACCGGCGAAGTTTCTGCAAACAAGGCCCGCAAGGAGGAGCTCCAGAAGCAACCCAAGCTGATTATTCGCAACCTGCCCTGGAGCATCAAGACTTCGGAACAGCTTAGCAACCTCTTCCGAAGTTTCGGCAAGATCAAGTTTGCCGATCTTCCACAAACCAAGGGCAAGCTCAAGGGTTTCGGATTCGTCACCATCAGGGGAAAGAAGAATGCTGAAAAGGCTCTGGAGGCTATCAATGGCAAGGAAATTGACGGAAGAACCCTTGCCGTTGATTGGGCTGTTGACAAGGAAACCTGGGCGAAACAACAACCAGAAGAGGAGGAGAGTGACGACAAGGAGGAGGTGGAGAAGGATGAAGAGGATGACGAGGATGAAGATGAAGCTGAGAGCGCTGATGAGGACGAGGACGGAGGTGCCAAGACCGAAAACCGAGATGATCAGTTGAACGCCGACTTGGAAAATTTCTTCAAGAACCATATGGAGAACCTCGAGGAGGAAGATTCGGAAGAAGACGAGGATGAGGACGAGGAGGACGATTTGGAGGAGGAAGATGAAATCGAGAAGGCTCCCAAGAGAACAACGGACAACACCTCCACCCTTTTCATCCGCAACCTACCATTCACAACCACCGACGAGCAACTCAAGGGCTTCTTCGGTCACTTTGGCAAGGTCCGGTACGCTCGTGTCGTCATGGACAAGGTCACTGAGAAGCCCGCCGGAACTGGCTTTGTGTGCTTCTTTGACATCGAGGACGCAAAGAACTGCATCAAGGGGGCCCCGCGTCCTACTCAAGCCGTCACGGCGAACAAGAACTCGATCCTCCAGGACGAGAGCGCTGATCCCGATGGCAAGTACACCCTTGACGGCCGTCTTCTCCAGGTCGCGCAGGCCGTCAACAAGGAGGAGGCTAGCACCCTCGCCGACAGTGCTCTCGCCAAGCGTAACCAGAAGGACAAGCGCCGACTCTTCCTCCTCACCGAGGGCAACATCGACAGGAACTCGTCCATCTTCAACCTCCTCACAGAGCCCGAGATCCGGATGCGTCAGGCCAGCGCTGCCCAGCGAAAGAAACTCGTTCAGGGCAACCCCAGTCTACACATCAGTCTGACACGTCTGGCCCTGCGCAACATTCCACGCAACATTGGCTCCAAGGAACTCAAGGAGCTTGCGCGAAAGGCCGTCGTCGAGTTCGCCAAGGACGTCAAGGCCGGTCGCCGACAGCCCCTGTCCAAGGAGGAGAATGCTCGTGACGGCAAGGACGCCAAGGAGAAGGAGCAGCAGCGCAAGGCCAAGGGCAAGGGCATTGTCCGTCAGGCGAAGATTGTCTTTGAGAGTGCCCAGGGACAGAAGCTACAAGAGAAGGAGGGCGGCAAGAGCCGTGGTTACGGTTTCATCGAGTACCACTCGCACCATTGGGCACTGATGGGACTCCGGTACCTCAACGGTCTTCAGCTTGAGAATGACGCCGGCAAGAAGCAGAGGCTCGTGGTGGAGTTCGCCATCGAGAATGCTCAGGTCGTGCAGCGACGACGAGCCAACGAGGAGAAGTCTAAGCAGATGCAGCCGGACCAATCCAAGCCTAGGACCGAGTTTGCGCCTAAAGATAATGGCCGTTTCTCCAAGGACAAGGGCAAGCCACGTGGACGAAAGGGCGGCAAGCCAGCCGAGACCGATGCGGCGGAGGAGGACAGCGGCAAGCCCAATGGCAAGGAGGATATGAAGCAAAAGTTGATTGCGCGGAAGAGGCTCATGCGGAAGAAGAAGGCCCAGATCCGAGGCAAGAAATAAGTGCTGGCATTTGATACCTAAAATGTTGATTTTGGCGTTGTACAGGGGAGTGTTTGTTCAAGTGTGTATAAGTGAGATGTTAATAAGTCACTCTGATAAAAGACTATCCAAAACTATCTAAGAATGTGAAATGCTTTGGTTCCCTTTTTCCCGCCATACAATTACATTTTCCCCTGTCATTCAAATCATACATCGTTGAGTCGAGATTTCAGAAAGGACCTAGAAATTCTCCCTGGCTATTATTTCCAAAACCATCCCGTCTTGGTCTCAACACTACCCTCGGCCTTGATACCAGATCCTTCGCCATCCTTGGCCTGCTCATTAGACTCTGCATTCTTCTCGTCCTTCTCGGCCGGTCGGACGGTATAGTGAGTTTCACTTCCAATCTCGTTTCCTTCCTCATCCAGCGTCTTGACCGTGGTCTTGCTGTGGAGGTAACCAAATCGATCAACGTATTCATCCTTAGTCACCACCCTCTTCCCATCATCTGCTGGCTTATCGGACAGGGGTTTCCTGTCGAAGGAAGAAGGATGGCCTGCAGTTATAGACTTGACAAACGAATCCCATGTGGATTGAGCGTCGGAGAAGGATGACTGAACCGAGTTGAAGAATTCATCAAAGTTATCGGGCTCACGTCGACGTTGTCTATGTTGCTCGGAGTCTTCGAGAAGAGGATTATGACCGTGGAAGCCTTCATCTTCGTCCTTTTGCTCACGGCGGGGGGTATCATCGATGTGGTCTTGTCGCTCTTCTTCGCCCATGGCTGCCCGCCAGACATTGGCAGCCCTTCGGTCCAACTCACGATGGAATTGTTCCCAATTATGGTTCGCCGACTTCATCCATTGACTAGGTCCTGTATCCTCCAAGAGACCCTGAGATCTCAGCCTACGCATCCAGAACCACGCAGGCTCGCCGGTCGGGAACATGGATCGAAGGAGCTTTCGCTGCTCATATCGAGTGGTGATATCGGGTAGTGGTTGACCCTGCGATACGGCAAGCAAATCTTCAAATGCGTCTTCAAAGGTAAAGATGGAAGCATCCAGGTTTGAGGGAACATCACTGGGTCGAGGTTGTGGCATGTCGCGAAGGGCGAGAGGAGAGTAAGAAGACAGAGCTACAGAGGCCATGCTCTCATTAGGCCATCCAAACTCAATCTCGAACGGGCCAAACATTGCGTATTTCGTCGTCGGGGCCGAGTCTTTGTGGTGAGATGAATCTCCAGTCGAAGCTGAGGTTGAGAATGAGCCGTTGAAGCCAAAGCCCGACCGTTTAGAGCTGTCGCTTTCGCTATCGCTTTTGACAAGGCGTCCAAAAAGTTTAGGATGCGAATCGTCGTCTTCACGACCCATAACGAAAAAAGGGCACGTGGGTTAAATCGATAGTTACTGTACAGTAAGCTATTGTTGGCGCTAGAGTCGAAGCGATTCGTGATGGTTCTAGAAATTGGGTGTGAAATGAACTGCTCATGACGACGCGAGCCGAGACTGAGCTCATCCTTTGAGTGTGGGGCTATTATGACGGAAGATCCGGGAAACGGAAAAGTCCGGTGGGGGTTGAGGAGAGGAAAACGGGCAGCTACGACTGGTGGCTTGCACTCGCCAGGACCCTTGATGAGGCTTGGACCCTCTTCTCAAGCCTCTCACGCCACACAGAGGACGCCACGATAACGGTACGTACCGCGTGGTTCTTGAGCGAGGTGGAGTGCTTTCCCATTCGCATGCCTCGGGTTTCTGGCAGCAAATGCGAAATGACAGCATTCGGATGGAGCCCGCCAAGCCCGTGGCAACCGCCAAAAATTACTGAACGGAGAATGGACGGGGATTGTTACAGCCCGTTACTCCTCCATGTCCAACGACTCCAAGGCGAACTCCATCTTGATCTCGTTCACGGCGGCTGCTCATCTCTGAGACGCCGTCCTTTCCCGCCTATCTCTATCTCTATCTCCTCTCTGTCTGGCGCTCAGACTCCTCCTCTTCGCTGGCTGCTGGTGGCTGGCCATGTTGTGTGCGACGCAGCTCTCTAGAGGTCACTCGCTGCCCCCATGATACTACCGATTCCACCACAACGACGCCAATTACGCCCATCATCCGCACACGCTCGGCTGTCTTGTCCCCCGTCTCCGGCGACCTGAACTCCGACTCTCCGACTCTTCCGCGTCTTGCTCTGACCTCCTCCTTTCTCTCCACCGCCGCAACCTCAAACCGCGTCGTCGCTCTCTTTCTCCTCCATCTCCATCTCCTCCTCTCCCCGGGCGCCCGACGATGCCGCCGGCCATTGTCGAGCCGCCATGGCCATCGCTCGTGGTTGATCAGTGGCCGCGAGCCACCTCCAACGACACATCCGACCCCGGCGATGTTGGCGATAACCTACAAGAATGGTCATCGCTCATTGGCATAATCACCGCCATCGTGGGCAACATTCTCATCGCCCTCGCCCTCAATGTCCAGCGATACGCCCACATCAAGCTTCACAGACAACGGAGTAGGAACCGCAAAAGAGCAAGAGAGGCCCTGAAGCATGCACAGAATGGCGATCATGGCACATCTTACGGTGCCATTGGAGGGGACGGCCATACCAATGGATATCAGAACGGTCACGGAGCCTCTGGCGTGGCTGCGGAGCAAGAGAATCTCATCGACGAGGCCCGCGAGACTGATCCTTTGACAGGATCTTTTCATTCTGAAGAGTCCATCAGCACTGATAGTGAATCAAACAACCAGGATAAGGCCGCGTCGACATATCTCAAGTCACCCTACTGGTGGCTAGGCCAAGTCTTGATCACACTTGGTGAGATGGGCAACTTTCTCGCGTATGGCTTTGCTCCCGCGTCTATCGTCTCCCCGTTGGGTGTCGTCGCGTTGATATCAAACTGCATCATCGCTCCCGCCATGTTCCATGAGAGATTTCGTCAACGGGACTTCTGGGGCGTTGTTATTGCCGTCGCCGGTGTTGTCACTGTTGTTCTGAGTGCGAAGCAAGAGGAGACCAAGCTGAATCCCCATGACGTATTGGACGCCATCACGGCATTGCCATTTGAGATTTACTTGGCCGTGACCATATTTCTTATTATCGTCCTCATGTGGGCAAGCCCGAGGTATGGGAGGCAAACCATCCTCATCGACCTCGGGCTTGTCGGTCTGTTTGGTATGTGACATCATGTTCTGTTGTGAGCATAGAACTTCAATACTGACTGAGAGATAGGCGGTTATACTGCTCTTGCAACCAAGGGCGTCTCGTCGATGCTGTCTTCTACGCTCTGGCGAGCATTTACTACTCCCGTTACATACGTGCTCATCTTTATCCTTCTCGCCACGGCCGTCATGCAGATTCGCTATGTCAACAAGGCCCTACAACGCTTCGACTCAACACAGGTCATACCCATACAGTTTGTCATGTTCACCCTGTGCGTTATCGTAGGCAGCGCTGTCCTCTACCGCGACTTTGAGCGAACCACGGCTGAGCAGGCGGCCAAGTTTGTCGGCGGCTGCCTACTCACCTTTTTCGGTGTCTTTCTCATCACTAGTGGTCGTGAGCAGAGCCACAACGACGATGACGAGGTTCTATCTGATGCCGAAGGTGTGGAGGAGACGATTGGGCTTGCCAATCAAGACGCCAACCCAGCTTCACCACTCCATGATAACCAAGATTTCCCAACCCCAAAGTCGCAATCGCGCCGGTCTAGTTATCTGTCGCCCCTCAGCTACCCTGAGGCACAGAGGGCACTGATAGCAGCTGTCACGCCACAGCATGATGGCAACGTACCTTCTGTTAAGATCATGGATTCAAGTGCTTTGCAGCAATCCCCACGTCAGGAGGCTCCAGTTTCCGGATTCCCCTGGAACGACGTGGGGGGGCCATCCACACCCCCGGGAAGAGGTAAAAGGGCATTTTCAACGGATTCGGTACTGGGGCCGTCTGGAACTTCTGGTTTAACAGCATCTGTATCACATCCAACAACCCCGTTGAGAGATCCTGACGGGGTGCTTCCTCCGCGTCCCGGCGCAAGCCCGACCAAGCCCGGTGGCAGCGGCACACACGGTCGCTCCAGGACCTTTATCTCGCCGTCGCCTCTCTCGTCGACGGTCACGGCCGTCGTGAAGGACGCCTTCCTGCGTGCCTCAGACGACCCCCGCGTACGCCAGTCCTCGATGCGGCGCATACGCTCCACTATCCGCGCCGGCCTATTCTTCAACGAGGAGAGCGAAGCGGCTGGGGACAACGACGCGGGCAACCCCCGCGCAAGTACCCTGCCGGCGCACGCGGTGGTCCCGGGCTCGGAGGACAACCTCGCCAGTGCCCTGGACGAGGCTGAGGGACCCGCAGACGGCGATGATCAGGTGCGCCGGAGGTCGCGCAGTGTCAGTGACACCCTGGGCGACTTTTTTGGCGTCAGGAGGAAGAAGCGCAAAGACGGCTACTTCGCTGGCGACATCGAGGATGGGCCGACTGGGACGACCGTGCCACACCGCGACCACGAGGGGCAGTCTGGCGATCGACGAGAAGGGGCCCACGACGTATAACAACACCAACTACTTCTAATTATCATCTTCATCTTCTCGCGACTCGGCATTCGTTAGCATGCATATCTTGTTTCTGGCCGGCGCCGGAGTCATTTTATTACCCGGGCTTCTAGCGTCGGCGTTTGGGTTCGGTAGATTGTTAGAGCGGGCAGGGGAGATGAACCTGGAGCCTTTTGCCTGGTTTGGCATGCTTTGGACTTTTGAACTGCTGTTTTTAGGATGGTGGCCGGGTTCTCTTGGCGTGAAACCTCTGGATGGCACCCAAGGATTGCGTAGTCTCATAGTGATCACCAGGGCGGCTTCAGTCTGTCCTGGTCTTCTTAATCTTGAATAATCCATACATACGTGTATACCGCTTCCTCGGTCACAGCCAAGGGAAACGTTCAATCCTGAAACGGAACCGTCCATGTCCTCTGTCGATCGCGACGAGGAGGAAGAAAGAAGTGCCGTAATTGGCCAGGTTAGGCAATTCTCCGTCGCATCGGGTTGGCAAGCCAGGTGCCTGGTGTCGCATCGTGCTACGACGCCCAGCGTTTTGGAAGGCCTCTTCCTATCCTGGGTGACGGGACTTGCAGGAGCATGTTTGGTGTATCAAACACAAGG
>JALLKD010000756.1:0-41970 GCA_023509735.1 Fusarium liriodendri
GAGGGGAAGGAGGAGGGGGGGCTCCAGCATTGGTTGAACCATTCGTTGAACGGTATGGGCCCCATCCTCCTGCTCCAGACTTGTCGTTGCCAGAGCCATTACTAGAACCATTCTTATCGTTTTGGAATCGACCCAGACTCCACGCGCCAAAGCCTACACCGATCACCAACAAGGACATGGCCACGTTACCCAGACCTTGAAAGCCATCCCACCACGTACGGAAAGCCGGAGCCAGGGTCTGGCCAAGAACAACGAGGATTAATGCTGAAGCGAAGCCGGCTGCAAAGCTGTTGACATTGGGTCTCATGGACGGTAGGTAAAGGAATCCGGAGCCGGATGAGTGTTCAGGGATGACGAAAATGTCATACTTGCCCGGAGGCAAGCCAGAGCCCTTCGGCACTCCGCCATGAGGAGGCGGAGGCGGAGGCGGCCCGCTCATAGTCGACTATCAGCTCGAGTGGGTTGTCGAGTTGTCTGTTCGGGCTGTCGCTTGCTCGGGGTCGCAAATCGTAGGCGGGATCGCTCGTCTATGGGATTCTCGGGGAAGCCATCAAGGCTACAGGTAAGACTAACAACAGGTCAGTGGAGGCCGCCTCTATACCTAGACAGCGATAGGTATGTGTGCCAGCACTGGTCGTTGGGAAGTGTCGACAGTCGTGAGTCGAAAAAGAGTTTTGTTCCCGAGTGGTTGGGGCCAGAGCAAGGTTTAAGAATTTTTGAGGTCGGACAGACTCACACAAGACAAAAGCCGGGAATATGGTGATGATATCAAATGTTAGGCTTCGAAGCAAAAAAGCACTGCTTCCAAAAGGCCTGGGCAAACAGTGACAAAAACAGGAAGCGATGCGAAAACGTCGACGTCCTTCTTGCTTGTCGAGCTCGGGATAGTGTTTTGTGCAAAGGGGGGTTACCAATGTAAACCGGGATGTTGGAGAGAAGAGGGGGAGAAAGGAGAGAGGGCGGCGAGGGAAAAAGATGCCCGGGCGGTCATGGAGATGTGGACCGACAAGGTTGAGGGTGCCCACGACGACGAGACGATGTGCAGGACCATTTGTTTACTCTCTGCTGGCCCTGGCACCAACGTACCTTAGTTACCTAGGTACCTAATGTAGACTCAGGTACCTGCCCAGCTGGGTGGGACTGCCTGCCTGGCAGCACCCCTTCCAGCGGCTGCCCGCGCTAACAAATCCACTCTTTCCGCCCACGGACCCACACGAGGTCACTCATGACTGGCGAATGGCACTCGAAAGATGAGACAGCTCATCCTCTCAGGTTGTTGAAGTGTGACAGGGGACCAGGATCCAATTGCCATGATGGACTCGAGAGGGTGTGGCTTTTCTCGTTGTTTCTCTCTGTCTGCCTTTTGCTTCCTGTCGTCTTGGAAATGCTAGGGTCCATGGATTTTTAACATGGTACGATGGATGGTTGGCTGGATGGAGCCTACCTACCTAATTTGCGGAAACGGCGGGTGGCTCTTGCCTGAGACGAGACGACGCTCCCATGTGCCAACTGTATCTCGAGATTCTGACGTGCAGGAGGAGAGTCCATCTCTCACATCGACATCTTCCTTGAGATCAACGCAAGCAAACGTTCGGCTCGCTTCAGGGACTGTACTCTATCTTGGCTCCAGGAGCGAATGCAGGCACGATAACCGAAAAAGGAGGCTCTTGAAGTTGACATTGCTACGTGGTAATTACTTCTCAACCTCGTCAGCCATCCTTCACTGCCAGAGCTTTCATCTCTCGTTCTGTCTCTCGTCTTCTACGGTCTTCTTCTCACCCTGGCCTCCATTTCGGCCAGCCATCGCTCCCGCCTCCCGTCATTCAACGGACGCGACCGTTTATCTCGGCCTCCAACGGTGTTGTTCATTTCTCTTCGAGACAAGAGGCGGTTGACAACCAGGTCTCCCCTGCTTGTCGGCCCAGGGGGTTATCCCAACGCCTCTACTCCTCATCACAGGCCACCCGGCGTGTGTCCGGCTCGAACACACTGACAGGACCCTGAGGATCAAAAGACCAGGCCACAGAACCTAGGAAAAAGAAAGGCGGCCGTTGAGGATTGCGTGGGCTCGTTCGTGAGCTCGTCCCAACTCTTGAACCTTTCAGGTTCCCACACAGCAGATGGCCATGCCGTCAGCTTCCCCGCCTGTTGATCTCGTCACAAAGGACAGCAATCCATGACCTGGTGTTTTGATGGCGGGCCGTCATCGGTGTCCTGAAGGCTTCCATGTGTCCGCAGGCAATTGTCCCCCGACCACAACAATCCTTCTCGGTGCCTGGCCCTTGTCAATTGGCGCGGCTTCAGTTCTCCTCCTCCACCCACCAGTTCCCCCTCTGTTTCCGCAACTCGTCCCTCTTCAACTGCGCTCTCGTTACCATCAAGGCCTTTCCAAGAAGATTCTCTCCCCAATGCTGCCGAAAGTCCATGGCTCGGTTTTGGTTGTACCCGATGCCCCAGACCCGGTCCTTTGATGCCGCTTCGACGAGGATTCGGTCTCCTGTGGCCAGCAGCTTGCGACCGAGATGTGCGTTCTGGGTAAATTTTGCCATGTTACCCGCTTCGACCACTTCACTCTTGATGAGGTCCCACTCACCATGGGTAAAGCCAACAGTCTTGCGGCCGAGCGACTTTTGCTCTTTTGGGCTTGAACTTGCCAGGATCTCAGCCTGGTGGGTTCTGTCGGTGAAGCGCGCCGCCTTGCAAAACATCATGAACTGCTCTGCGCAGTTGAAGGTGATTGATCCATATGGATCTGCCTCATCGATATCACGGCCGACAAGCTTGGAGATCTCGTCTTTGGTGACGATGAAGACAGAGGGAAACCATTGACAGAACTCGCCATACTTGGCATTGGGCATGTGAAAGAACAGATAACCCGTGTCACTATCCTGGGCCTGGCTCTGCGAAGAGTCAAGAGGCTTTGGCCCCACTGACTTGGACTTTTTGCCCATGCCTTTCCACCATCAATTGTGTCACGATGTCGATTCCGACCGGGGTTCGGCGTTGCAATTACGAACAAGCGAATGACTACGGATCCGGCGAACATCTTACTACCATCCAGGTCATGGAATAGACTTTCCTGGGTGACTCTACGCTGGAAGATACTTTGGACGTCACCATCATGGGAAAAGCTTAACTTTGGTTCCTGGTCCGTCCTTCTATGATTGGACTGTAGCCACGTTTCTGCTGTCAAGCTCTACTCTATGGGCGTCTATCCGCAAACGACACACCGATACCCTCGGCACCGAAAATACCGCGCTTAGATTTTGCGTTGGTGTCCCCGCAGCTTCCGCGACGTCAAGGCCGCCAAGAGGTGAAGTGAGTGGCCGTGATAGCCCTTAGCGGTGAGGCCTTCGATTCTGGCTGCAGAGTCCTAGCCATCATCTTTTTCTGTCATCCCAACCACCTTGCATTATTATGAACTGACTTACTCACAGAGCCACAGCACAACTCGTGTTTACGTTGCGTGTCACAAATTGCTCCAATCGCTTCTTTTCTGCATGCACTCTTTTACATTCACAACTACAGATCAATTCCCTCCTGTGACAGCCATGCTACATGCAATTGGGCTACTACGTACCCCATGCCCGGTTGTCCTAGCAACCGGTTGAGAGAAGAGCGCTAGGAGACGCGACGTTGGCTTCGTGACGTATACGTAGTGGCGGTACCTTGCACCACTCAGAGTCGTTTTGGCTGCCATGGATCCTACGTAAGGCCCACGCTGGTTCTGCAGCACAGCACAGGTGTGTCTCTGTTTGAGCAGACGCATGTCTCTCAGACGCTTGCAGGCTGACGGGCATTAACGAGAAAGACACACATGATGCCTGATTCTTTATTTTGGTGTCGTTGTCATGGCATTGCCTCGTACGAGGTTATCTCTCCACGGCCTCGTAGTTCTAGACTACTTCTTTCTCTTTCATTGACCGCAACCAATTTTCTTGTCTCGTCTCCACCCCTGCTCCCTTAGGCACATGGTTAGCGCACTTCTCAACCTACTTAGGTTAGTACCTAGCAGAGGTATCTCCTTGTACTCATGTCCCCATGACGGGGTTAGCAAGCAGGTGGAACGGGCCGCGTCTGGATGTCTGTTCTTCTCTCCCACAGATTCCCATGGAGTCGGATCATGGCGTACCTATGTGTTGTGCAAGCAGGTTTTGCTGTGCTGCCAGGTTTTGTTGTGCTACCAAGTTAAACAACAAGTTTATCCTGCTAGTTACCGGTCGATCATGATGTCTTCGATTTCTTCTTGGCCTTCTTTCTTCTGTTGTATCAAACCTGAATCTTCAAGGATGAGACAGGCGGGTGTGTGTGGAGCCGTTTTCTCCACAGCATTGTGACTGAGAGCAAATTTCCCATTTCGACAAGCAACAACCTTGAAGGTATCATTCAGAGTTCAAGCTTTCATGTACAATCAACGGCAATGCAGAAGGACCCTGGATTTTCCATCCTTGACACTCTCATCTCCCCAGCATCAAATTCAAGCCCTAGCATTAACATAAAAGACAATGCACAATGCACAAAGGAAAATGCCCAAATTGAATTCCTTATGCTAGAATCGAAGAAAAAGCTCCCCATCAAATCAAACGCAAAACCTATTGTTCCCAAGACGCCCTGCGTTAATCCCATAAAAAATGCCTTATCCTGTTTCAACTTTGTACAGCGAGTGTTGCCGCGTCTGCAATCCATGAGAGTCCTACCATGAGCATCTTGATAATCCACAACCACCACACCACCACTTGAACCACGAGCAGTATCAACTTCACCAGCACCGCCAGTAGCAGCAGTCACATCTTCTTGATGCGGTTGTTGGCAACCTTGACCTTGGCTTGCACCCGTCCCGCGTCTTCGTCCAGCTTGTCCAGCATCTCTGTCTGTCTCTCCACCTCGTCGTAGATCTGCATTCCCATCTCTTTCTGTCGTCGGATAATAGTCGTGAGTTGATCAACCGCAAGATCTTGGTTCTCCATCTCTGTCTTCTGTAGCTGCAGTACACCTTGGTTGTCCAGCTCGCGAGTCTTGTCGGTCTCGGGCAATGGAGCTCCGAGAACCCGGCCGCTGGGTCGACCTCCCTTGAGAAGCCCGGCTTTGTCGGCTGTCGACGCTTGGCCCTGACTAGATCCACCAAGTCCTGCAGCAGACGTAGAGCTGGGCATGCTGTTGGAGAGCCTATCAAGACCCTCCCGCTCCATCCGTGCCTGGGACACCAGATCGCGTCGGCGTCGCAGTTCGCCCTCGCCCAGCCGACCCGACTCTTGTATCCTCCGTAGTCCGTCTGCCAGCGTCGCGATAAGCGTGCCACTCCTCACGAGGACCCTCTTAGCTGCTGCGCCAGCTTCCGCTGCAGCCGTCGAGTTGCCATTATCCACAGCCGCGTCCCGCCTTGATAGACACTGCCGCGCCTCATGAAGGTTCTGCTTCAGATCCCTGTGTATATCAAGCCATGTACCAGGATCCGCCGCGCCTGGTGCAGCACTCTTGACTCTTCCGGCCGCCGACACCGAGGAATTCGTTGTGCTCGAGCTCGGCAGGTTAAGGAAAGCTCTCCACGCCGAAGTATCGCGCCACCGTCGATCGGGCGACTCGGCAATCGCGCGCAGGTACTTTTCCAGCCCATCCTGACGTTCCCGCGTCAACTCCAGCGAGTTGACGGTCGACTTGAGCCAGTGCTTCCCGGGCAGAGGCTCTGGAGGCGCGGCGCCAACCTCTTGCACGAGGGTCTGGTTGAGTGTGGCAAAGTCGGAGTATCGCTTCTGAACGACGAAGGAACGTAGAGGAAGTCGGAGGGTGATGTTGTAGAGGGTATACGGCTTCTTGGAGCCTTCGTCGGAGACGCTCGTGGAAGGGATGGCGATCTCGGGCGGCGGTGCCATGGTGATGCGCTGTGACTGCTGCTATCTCTCAACTCGCGTGTGTGGTCCAATGATGGTATGCTAAAAAGAAGACGGTCTATGATTGAGCTCAGAGAAAAAGACAGCAACAATATGATATCCTTTGCGTCAAGGAAGATGGTACAACAGGAAAGAAACCGGGAATGGAATTGGAGCACGAAGCGATGATGAAAGCGTGGCACAGCCAGGTGCCAAGTGTGCCTGACGTCGTCCATACGGTGAGAACCTTAGCGCGCCCTGCATGCTCTGTACAGTAGCCTGCCGTTCGGTGAGGTCACGGCGCCGGCACTTTGGAACGCTAACTGCAATTGGGTGGGCATGCGACCTTGTACAGTTAGGCACACTGTATGCGATTCATTGACCTCACGCGGTGCATTCCATGAGCTCGGTATTGCCCATCTCACGAATGGATTTCTCGGTTGTATGACTCAAAGTTTCTCTCTCCTCCAATCACCCAGCTCTCGTGATATGTTTCCAGAAATCGCTACTAGTTGTTCACTTGCAAAATGTCGATATGTCGTCTCTGAGACAAAAGCAGAAAGCATGTGCCCAAGCTGTTATTCTCCAAGCAAGCTGCAGTCAGCCAAGGAAAACGCAAAATACTCAAGTCGCTAACCCAACAGTTTAGAGTTGCTAGACTGCGCATCACAGGGCTTCCCATGCACGAGCTCACTAACACTCCCGAGCACGTCAATGAAGGCGAGGGGGCCCAAGGCACTCGTGTGGCAGACGGTGCCCGCGATGACTTTGGCGTAAAGCAGTCGATTGAGGAACAGGATATCGTTTGGCTGATCCACAACGAAACACCCCGGATGCTATTTATGTACCACTGGAGTTGGTTTGTTAGTAGGTCGTCTAATGGTACCTCCCAGAGCCCGAGTCGACTCGCAGTGCCCGGCTTGCCGCTTTTCGTCAGTATTCACTCAATGTCTTCAAAGCCGCAAACCCTCAGTCCCTTCGACGCAGTTTCTTTGAGTGGACTTTGGCCTTATATGTTGAGACCCTGGAGATCAAGGAGAGACTCGACGAAATGAGACTCGGTACATGGGAGATGAATCGAATGATTGAGCTCGTCAAACCGCAGCTCACTCGCGATACCTTCATGAAGGTCTTTGGCTATATCGCCGAGTTCATCTCTTATCAAGAAACACTTTGAAACAAATATTGCCTGACCTGGTTTTACCTCGAGAAGGTTTTCTTCACACTCGTTCGATCCTACTTCATCATCTTCGTTGTAGAATGCCAGATACCATCAAACAAGGCGATACTCGAAGCCAATCCCAACGCCTTCACCCCGACATTCGTCGCTTTCGCAGTCTCTCGTCAGAGAAGAGCCCAATAACGCAGAAGTCTATGTTGGCGTTTGCCTTTCCTTCCCGCGAGATGTCGACACCCACGTTCAGGCATGGTATATATTAGCCTTCATGTGATCCCCTCTCGAAAGCTCAAAATCATTTATAAATTTCCTATTAAATAGTTCACCATAAGTCACTCCCCCTCAACGACAAGGAAACCTAATCGCTTCGATAACGCATTCCCTCCCGAAAAAGCGACCACCGAAAGCTTTTATGGTAGCCCTCACATACCATACCCATCTGCTCATGGCTATGTTTACTACCAATCTGGTAGCTAGTATGACTTTCAACCATCCAGACCGGGCTCGTCAAGCCAAATTCAGTACCCCCCTCCTTCTGGGTCTGGCTCTCAAGGAAAATCTAGCCAAGGTCGAAGATTTGGGGGTGATGACGCGGGTGACAGCAATGGAGTCTACGACCCCCTGAGAGTTTATAGTGGGCGCCGTCAGCTATTCGAGAAGACTGCGTCTCGTCCTCCAACAATGATCCATACCTAGCCAGACTACTGTCAATGACCATATGCTGTACCATCATGGGTGTGTCTGGGCGCCTGCCTGGTCTGAAGCGGGATTTGCGGGAGTGATGGCATTCGTCGTAATGCTAAGAAGGAGCATCATGTCGCTATCGCCCAGGCTCCTTCCTGGTTGTAGATTAGGGCACCCACCACACCTTTTCTCTTCCTCCATGGTGTCCCATACCTATCTCGGTCAATGCTCTGACGGAAAACGACACCATCACCAAACGACAACGCCTGCGCCAATTCGCCACTTTGTATATCCCAGCGTGGCAGGGCTCGAACAATCCTCTGGCCATGCGTAGTTGCGTGCGCAGACGGTAAATCGGCCACCCCATTGTCTTAAACCAAAGGAGCGGCGAGATCTTGGCATGCTGTCCAAGGCGGTTGAGGAAGTTGCCCGCAGCATCCTTCTCCTGCAGCGTTATGACGGTCGGTGGGAGCTGCTTGTCGTTTCCAGTCATTGGGAAGCAAGCTGTCCCAGAGGCGGTCTCATCTACCAGAACTGGGCCTTGCAGTTCTTCCAGACGGGGTAGGGCTCCTTGCCGAACGGCCTTCCCTCCATTCCAGTACGGCCCAGGCTGCGATGTCAGCCTCCCCCAACACTCCGCCGGTCGCTACCTTGGTTGGGGGTCTACCTTCAGAAGAAGTACTCCGACCTGAAGCCCGCTGCTGCTGGCTCCTTTTGCTACATTGACCCGGTTACCCAGTCAAAGAGCAACATGGGCCAGGACCGTGTGGCCCTGACCATTGTCTGCGACTTCGTCAAGGAGTCCAAGGTCGATCCGGCTTGCTTCGTCGTCATCTCGCCGTACAAGTCCAATGTCGAGCTGATCAACCGCCTGCACAAGAACCCCGAATACGCAGCTTTAGCCGGGATGGCCGATGCCGTCACAGTCGATTCGTTCCAGGGACAAGAGGGCGATATCGCTGTTGTCGTCATAAGGACCACTGGTTGTTGGTGACATTGATGCCGCCGGGTCCTTGGGCAAGGATAAAAGGAAGAAGAAGAAGGGCAAGGGCATGCAGATGGTGACATTCGGCGCTAACGGAGAAGCCATGTATGTTCGTGGAGATGCCCTCAGGAATATGTACCAGACGTTGATGGATGGTAGCCGAGTTGTCAAGTCTGCTTTATGACAATACCTGTATAAAATACTCTAAAACATAGTTGAAAGATCTCCTAATCATTATCATACTTTTAAAGCATCTTTAATTATTCTTTTCCTACTTTTATTATATCCTTAACCCTGGCCTTAGTGGATATGCTCCCAAGTTCGAAAGAGATCAGGCAGAACGCAAAGAAGCTGGAGATCAAGTCACAAAACGATGAAGTAATTGTTGCGGTCAACGAGTGTCTATATGGGCAGATCCAGCTCCTCTATAGCCTAGTCAACATGTAAGTGAACATTGAACCCTCAATGCACAGTGTTGGCAAGCTAACAGTACACCAAGAGCATGGGACGCCCTTCCTCCAACTTTTCAACGGGCATTGAACCAAAAGTTCCCTGGATCCTTTGACCTGAGCGAGCATGTACAAGCTGGGATCTCTCTTCTGAAGTCGCCTCCTTCTCCAAAGGCAGTTGCTTCGCACGCGTCCGTGTACAAGACACCCGACAGTAAGATTCGACATCGCCATTAAGAGTTTGTACTGACCCGTCTTAAGGCCTGGGACCCCGTTTAAGAAGCCAGACAGGTCTGGCGGATTCAGTCGACAAAGGCTCTGTCAAGCGAAAAGGTGCGTTGGTCTCCATGAAACCCATTCCCTATTGACCCCTGAGTAGTTGGTCTGCTACGCCCACAACAGAGCAACAGCCATTGAATCGCGTTTCTCTGCCCCTCTGTTCTTGTTTTTTTTTTCCTCCTTCTCTCCTTCAACAACAATCTGCTCCCCGCGCGAGATCACAGCTCGCCGTTCCCGTATTCTTCGCGTTCTCCGACGGGCCTCGTGTCTATCGTACTCTGTTTTCGTTGGGTCGCTTCCCTCTTCACTAACGACGAACCCAGGTGGTCACGCCGGCTCTCGCAAGAGGTCGGTATCTAAGCGCGTACTTGCACGTTAGCTAAGGGCCCTTGGGGGATTCCAAAGTGTCGAGTGGTCGTGTAAGAGACGGGTAGTAGTTTGGTGTTTGGTAAGTCGACGAACTGCCTACATGTTCATCTTCTCACCCAAGCAGTCGTCGTCAAGATATCGGTTCCAGCATGGCTTCACGCAATAGCAGCGGTCCCGCTCCCCCTCCCGCCACCGCCAAGAGACCGCCAAACTTGTGGAGGCCTTGCGCAATCCTTCTAGATAGCTCCCACGGTCCTATCCTCGGAGGGAAAGCTCTCGGTGTGCCGCAGTCGGAGGTCAACTCATACCTCTTCACGTACAACAAGACGCATGTCGAGCCGAGTATGGGATTCTACCTCGAGTGTCTATTCAATCAAGCAAACGAGGAAGAAGGGTTTAGCCTATGCCACAGGGGTAGGCTCTTACGTGCGTCCTCTAGAATAACACACACTAACGAATCTATAGTCAACAATCTCAATCACGCCATAGTTCAAGCCGACATGCGTAGGATTGAGGTCAGATTCCCCCGAGAAGGCTTTCTCCCGTTCCATCGAGCCAGTGGTCAGCGATGCCCTGTGAAGCCGCTTCCCTGGCACCAAGAAGCCCCTGTCGCTGGTCAGGGTCAGCCTGAGGGATCCATCCCTCATCAAAGTGCACGGTTTCGGTATGCCTTTCAAGGGCCCAGGACACCCATTCGAGGAGTTGCTCAACCATCAGGGAGCTCTACTGGAGTCTCTGCGGCAGAACAAGATCCGCATCATCGTCGCCGCACCAAGCGGCATCTTGGAGAGCAGTTGGGACGCTAGAAAGCTTCCGTCGCCCGTCGCCTACCCCTACGGCAACATCCACAGTTGGGACGAAGTGCGACATGCCAAAATCCTTGGTTCCGAGAGTCTCGAGCTCCCACCCACCTGGAGTTATCATGATGATAATGCTCATCTAGCCGTTATGATACAGAATCAGGCCCAAGACTTCATGTGGCTTGCGGAGCTGTTGACGACATCGCTTCCAGAAGTTCTCGGCGTATTTCGTGGAGTACGCTCAAGGCAACACGTCGAGGTACTATGTCATCATGGCCCTCTCAAGGACCCTCAAGGTGGAGTTCCAGCATGCTCTGTGTCATCTGGCCAAGGGCATCTTCAGGCTCGACCTCTACGACAACTGGGAAGACGAGGTGGCCTCTGGTCAATGGGATGCCAAGGTCGTGAATCCGGAAGGCATCGATGCCCTCAACGCACATCACGTTGCCGGTCGCGAGATGGTTCTGCTAGTTCGCCGGCCCCTCCTAACGACAGCCGCCCGAGGCTCCGAGTTCAAGCACGATCGCCTGGCTGCTGACCTCGCGTTGAACGAACAGGGTGTGCGCCAGTAGAACTGCGCTGCCCTTCACTTCGATGCTCGTGCGGATGAGTATGAGAGGAAGGTCAACGCCATCTGCCTCTTTCAACCCGGCAAGCAGCCGACCAATTCGATTGGCGGGGGTCGTGACGAGGTCGACTTCAAGATGAGCCTACACCGAGACCTGGTCCGTGGAACAGGCTTTTATGATACCCTGCTTGGCAACGTTCCCTCCGACCCCTCTCCCGAGAACCTAGGCAGATCACTCCCCGTGATCAACCTCCTAGGGACCGATCAAGACCGAGTCGAGGCCCTGATGCATGAGGTTTTTCCCCAAAGGCCGAGCCAGGTTCCAGACATACCTGAGCGAGAGGCTTCTTAGGCTCGGAGTCATCACTCCAGTGAGTATCCACCGCGCTTTTAATATTCGTTCTACTGACGCCTAGTAGGGTCCTGGCCTTGGGGACACAACTGCCCTCGTCGTTGGCACGATTGACATGTCGTGCAGCCTCGGCAAGATCTACGCCACCGGCCCGACAGATCTGGTTGCGAACGACTTCGCCGCTCGACTCGACCATGTGGACACCAGGGCGACGGACCGCATGAACGACGGCCACGATGAAGGGGACCGTATTCGATACGAGCATGTTGTCCGCGGTTACAAGATCGATGACGAAGCCTGCCTTCCTCCACCTGTTGCGATGCCCCAACCTCGTTCTTGTCAGGCCAGTCGGAGTGGAAGATGCACTTGTCTGCCGCATATTGGCTCCTTGTTCTCCTGCGTTCCCCCAGCCCTAGGGTCCGCCCGCTCTGTCGGGATGAGAGCGCTGCCCTTCACGAGATGCGCAGCCGCATCGAAGACGATAAGCAGTTGCACCGCCTCCGTGCCCTGGCCTCCCAAGGGATCGACTGGATCGAGTATGAGCAAGGGGCCATGCTTAGCAATGACAGGCTTGTCTCGTTGTTGGGGGAGGTTGTTCGTGTCGCAGACATCGTCTGCACCACCCCATCACTGTCGGCCAAGGAGCCATATTCCGCCTGGAAGCGCGAAGCCCAGGGCATCGCGTTAGATGAGGCCGCGTGCATGAGTCGCCCTGACCTCTGCTGTGTTTGGGGCAACACGCTTCTGCCCTGCCTGATGGCGGGAGACGATAAGAAGCTTCCACCGGCGGCGCTGTACTCCCACAACCAGTTCGGTCAACATGCCAGGATCTCACCGTTGATGTGGTTTAAGGCGATGGGATGGCCCATCTATCGTCTCGGGTTGTCCAGGTAGAGGCCAAGCAGATAGGCAGTTAGTTGCACTCGGTAGCAAAGTCACGATGCCGGAGTACTCAACCAAGAACGCCAGGCTCACTCTACTTTATGATGATTATAATAAAGTGATATCCTAATAATAGTGAATACTTTAGATCTCTTTTACTCATTCTTTCCTTATCTCTATCATACCTTTGTACCTAGCCTTAGAGGAGGGTATACTAATAACTCTGTCGTATTGTTTTCTTCCCCTTGTTCCTCGGCGATGATTACAAATGGGAGAAGGTTGAGAGCAGCGGCCCAAAACTATAGAGACCAAGTTCAAAGAGGCTTCTGCTGGGACGCCAAAATTACCCCAGAAAACAAGATTCTGGGGTTTGGTGGGAGAAGGGCCGAATCCCACCTTCGATAGCATCCTCACCGAGGGTGACCACTGAAAGCTGAGAGCGATTCGCATCCGCCTCTGACTGCTGCGGACGTATTTGGCTCTGCGGAGCCCCGCAATCTGAGCAGCCTCAAAGAGTTACGAACCGGCATCTACACGACGGAGAAATATAGGGGCTACAAGCACTCCTCGCAAGTGACTCTTAAGTAGGCTTTTGGAATTTCAAAGCCGACTCCCATCCTACGAAACATCGAAGGATGTAATCTTATCAAGGGAATTCCCGCTGTAAGTCCCGTCAATAGAAGCCATTCAGGGCTTTTGTCCCGATGAAAAATTGTGGTTCGAATGAGGGTAGCTATCGAGCTGGCCGTAGGAATGGTTTCGGAGACTGGCCGAAAGTTTTGGGACTTCCGGAGGTCCTTTGGACGCTAAAAAATTTCGATTATGGATACAGCATGAGGTGATATTTCCATTTTGCCCTGGGAAACTAGGATAGTGAAGTCGAGATGCTTCTAATTATTGTCTCATGAGCTCGTAGAGAGCACACGAGACAGTTTTTGAAAATCAAGACGTAACTAGGATCAAAATCCACACAATCTATTGTTATGAAAATGGAAATCGGCAGTTAAAATGAAGCCATTGCTGTTCGCATGATGCTGAAACGAATCATGGAAAGATTGATACCAGCCACGTGGGAATTCATGACATCTTCGAGGTGGTTACAATTTCCGTATCCGGCAGAGACATGTGGGCTTCGTTTCTCGCCTATTGTTTCGTAAAGGGAACAGGCGTGACGTACTGAAATACTTGAAAACCACGCGCAGTCCCATGGGATTTCCGCTTTGAAGTGGAGCGAAGAGCCGGACAAATATTCCTGAATAGGTAATCAGCACGTGGGGTTTCTCCGCCCGAGAATGTCCCGGGCCCCATCAAGAAAGAGGAGTTGTGGGAGAGTCTGGGGATGGGATCTTACTCTCGTCAAGCTTAAATCATTCTTCAACGTCAGATATTCCCCGGCTGTGTATATGTCTAGACTTTCTGTTGCATTACTTTTGCCCAATAGAGCCTACCATTTAATACACGATATGGAATCACCAGTCTCAGCCTCAAAAGTGCCGTTCGCACTAAATAACAGGCCATGCTGGTAGCATGCTTCCACAATCCTAGCCCTCCCACTTTTGAGGGGACCAGGGAATAGTTCGCCGACGTACTCGCGCTTCCCCAGCGAATCGCCTGTCTTTAGCATCATACTTCCCCTGCTTGGAACCGAGTCTAGACTAGCACCATGAGCCGCCTGGCTGGGATTTTGCCAACCCTGTGACTGTCAATGCGGGAGAAGGCGATCCAAATGTCGGAGAGCCGCTGAGTAAACTACTTCAGACCGTACAGGTTGCTTGCCGAGTATCCCCGAAGACGAGGGTCTCCGCCGACTGATCAGCCGGTCGCATAGAAAGGCAAACAGGCTCGGCAACTAACATTGACACTTCTGGAAACACTAGACGCTTTCTTGTTCCAGCAGCATGGATCAGCTCTTCCCAGCCCGGCTTCTGGGTGCCGAATGATGTACGATTCGCCTCCATCTAGAAACCTTAACCACCAGATTCTTCATACCCATTCCTCGGTTGACCCACACTCCGCAGCCGTTGGTCATGGCTGCCCATGGGGAATATCATGTTCAGGTCTAAAGAATGCCATGATCTGAGCGCTGGGGATCCATTGCGGAATTACGGGTGTAGCATCTATATAAGTTTGTGGGAGCCTCACCTCGAGGACATTTCTCATTAACACCCACTGGGCCATTAGCCTATACAAGTACACATTTGACAACAACACTCGCCAGGGTTGAGTCTTGCTCAGAGCGAACTCCATCATGGCTCCTACAGAGACCGATACCAACCATGTCGAGGCATCAGAGCATGTTGCCTCCGACGATAGCGGCAATGTGACACTCCACGATATCTGGGAGCATCGCCGGGTTCTGGGTTTCTGTGAGTTGCTCAATCATCTTTCTTGATGGAACTTTCCTAATCTAGAACTTGTAGGTTTCCTCATCTTCCTGCTGCCAATCAACTTTGGCTTTGAGATCAACAACGTCGGCAACCTCCTCGCCGTGGTGCCCTTCATGGAAGAGTTTGGCAAAGTCGTCGATGGAACTCTTCTCATTACCGCCCAAGATCAGCAGATTTTGAACGCTGCTACGACCGTTGGCATCTTTGTTTCGGCCTTTGCGACAGGTTTCATCTCTGACAAGGTTGGCCGCAAGTATACCATTGTCCTCGCCTGCTTCATCTGCATCGCTGGCATCATGGTTCAGTACTACGCCAAGTCCATCATGAACCTCTTCGGCGGCAAGTTGCTCGGCACGTTTGGTTTCGGGTTGGGTCACTCTCTAGGACCTGTCTTTGTCGCTGAGATGGCTCCTAACAAGCTACGAGGAACTTGTTTGGTGCTCATCGTAAGTCTCCGTCCACCACTCTCAAGCCTACTACTCTCAAGCCCACCACTAAACTCGAATATAGAACACCATGATTGTCATCGGACAGTGGCTCAACTCGCTCGTTATCTATGCCTGCTCTGATCGCACCGACGACATGGCATGGAGAATCCCTGTCATCACCCAACTGATCCCGCCCTGTTTACTCCTCTTCGGCCTCGTCTTCCTCCCCGAATCCCCCTCGTGGCTACTCGTCCGCGGGCGAATCGACGACGCCAAGAAGTCCTACCTTCGATTCAACGGCAAGGACTTTGACGCTGATACTGCTGTGGCTGTTGCTCAGCTCGCTATTCGCCATGAGAACGAGGCCATGGGCGAAGGCGGAAGCTGGCTTCAGTGCTTTAAAGGCAGTGACGGCCGTAGAACTTTAATCATCTGCATGGTTTACATCGCTCAGCAGGTAATGTTGAAACGCAAGACTCAATAATCTTCTGAGGTTCTAACCACTTTTCAGTTCATTGGAGTCAACTTTGTGAGCGGCTATCTAACCTACTACTTCCGCCTGGCTGGCGTGAACAACCCCATTGGAATCGCTCAAGCCGCTTTCGCTATCCAGTTGTTTGGAAACATCTGCTCATGGCCCCTGGTCGACCGAGTTGGTCGTCGCCCCATGATTGTCGGCGGCATGATTACAATGACTGCCGGCCTGCTCCTGATTGGCGGTATTAGCACCATCAACAACCAGCAGGCTCTTTCGGCAACTGTTGCCTTCATGGTTGTTTGGGGATTCTTGTACCAGGTGAGCATTACTCTGCCTCGAGCAGCAACTTGAACTAACAAACACTTGAGATGACTGTTGGAGCTACCGCCTATTCTGTGGGAGGCGAGACCCCTAGTATTCCTCTTCGACAGAAGACATATGCCATCAACATCATGAGCGCCACAGCCGTGTCGTGCCTTGTTCTTCAGGTTATGCCTTACCTGATCAACAGTGATGAGCTTAACCTGGGTGGAAAGAGTAAGTCAATGCCTACCAGTCATACTCATCACTTTCTAATTCATCTGCAGTCTGCTTCATCTTCTTCGCCTTCTCCGTTCCCATGTGTGTCTACCTTTACTTCTGCCTCCCTGAGATGAAGGGTCGCAACTACGCCGAGATTCAGGAACTCTTTGACAAGAAGGTGCCTGCTCGCCAGTTCAAGAACTACCAGTGCAACTTGGGAGATGCCGTCGTTGCCAAGAGGATTGAGCTGGAAGATCGGAAGCCAGTGGAAGTCTAAGCACATTGTCTTGATGACTGGAGGTTGCGCAATGAATTGATGAGGTTGGCACCGATAGGCTATGCCTCACCAGAGAGTGGGGAGCAAGTAGATAGTTAAAGGAGTACTCTCTACTTTATGATGACAATGATAAAGAGATGTCATAAAAATGATTAATACTTGAGATATCTTTTGTCTATCGTTTCATCATTTTATTGCACATTTACAGTTAACCTTAGGGGAGAATAGGCTAATATCTCTCCACTCGCTCGTGTGTGGTGACTGAGGGACTCACTTGCGAACAGTACTCCCGTCCCTATTTTCAACACTCTTAGAAGAACAACTACTTAATACAGCAACCAAACTCTCGGCGTATGAGCTGAAAGATACCAGTTGACACTAATCTTGGCTAGGTAATTGCACCAGAACATTGAGTGCAACTGGGTTTCTGGAATTGACCCTGATCAATGAGCTCTCTGGGGAAGTCTGCACATAGACGCCCAAGGTCCTCGTTGCAAGCCAACTAAAGCGTCCTATCAGGATAGGCGCGGCCATGGACACTCCCCGATAACCCAACTTACCCACAAGGACATGGCGTGATGGAACTTCGCTGTGGAGAGACAGTTCAATACCCTACCACCGTTGTAGATGATGTGTGGGTTGGCTAGCATAGGGAGTAAGTCAAAGATCCAGTTTGCCTCCCTATAGACATCATAGCCGTTCCAACAACGGCTTCACGTAAACTCTGATTTACCTCAAGCCATGGCTGCGGCCCGAGCCGTCCCGTGGGCCTCAATGCAACATGAACAAAACATGCACGTTTCCAACAAGATCAATTTTGTACTCATTCACAGGGACTCAAGAACACGTTCCCCGGGAACAAGAATAAGAGAAAAAGCTTCGCTTCTAGTGCCAATCATTTGCCAATGCGTGCGCATCCATTGGCTTTCAACACAGTCCCTCCCCAAAAGTATGAGGCCTCAACTCCAAAGTCCATGCCCGTTTTTGCCTCATGCCGGAGAAAACCAGACTATGTGCTCCCCCCTCCCAGTACACTCAACTCATCATGGTCGCGTTCATTACATCTCCCAAGACTTTGATATGAGCTTCAGGACTAGAAAGTCTCCTGGTCGTCCACCTGATCCTCGGCGGGGATCTCGAAGCCCTCCTCTGTCGAGTACAGGATGGTCTGGATTTGCTTGATAAGGCCGTCCTCCTGCTTCTCCAGCTCGGGGTCCTCGTCGACGGCTTGTTGGATAAGAAGCTCAATGTCTCGGAGCTTGCTAAAGTAAAAGTCACGCTCCCTCTCAAGACCTGTCACTGTCTCCTTGAGGGTAGCGTTCTCCTGCTGAAGGGCTGCAGTGGCGGGGCCGGCAGCCTTGGCAACTCGAGGGCCTCCGCTAGGGGTACCACCTGCTCGGCGGGCGGCACTGCTAGAAGCGGCGGATCGGGGGGCGGCGGCACTACCGGTGGGGGGCATGGCACCGCCTTTTCGTCGGGCAACGGCGTCGTACTCGTGATCCGGGAAGTTGAGGTCCCAGAAGCGCTTTGTCCACTGGAGGAACTCGAGGTTGTCCTGCATCTTGCATTTGACGAGGGCCGATACGGGAATAGGCTTGTCGATCTGGTGCTTCAAAAAGCAGTCTGGAAGGGTTAGGCGGTGATCGGGAGAGGACAGGGAAGGAGACGTACTCTGAAGCACCTTGAAGTTTTGAATGTACAGGTATTCCGAGTTCACATTGAACTTGACCTTGGACATGGGAACGTCCATGTAGATGCTGTCAAAGACTTGGCAAAGGGCGGCGCTAGAAGAAGAATGTTAGACGCTGATTTCGCTACCGTTGTCCCCCTGTATCATGATGTTTTGCCGTGACATTGTGTCTGGCGTCGCGACGGCGATCTCGATCGCGGGGTTCTTTGTTGTTTTGAGCCGCCATGACCACGATGATGGCACGGGTCTCACCCAATTCAACGAGGGGGCGGGGCAGAGGTCGACTCACCCAGTACCGCATTGCTCGACCTTTGTGATGTTGAGCTGCAGAAGGCTGTTGAGCCACGCAACAAGCTCTTGTCTGTGAAGGAAAACCCAGGTCAGTACCAGCTGCGCGCCTACAGCAGAGGCCGCCATGTCGTAGACGGCCCCGAAGGCATCACCACCAACCTCGACTCGCCCATCTTGAACTGGAGATTTGTTTATTCGGGAGGATCGTGGTACAACGCAAGCGATTTCGGAGCTGATCGAGGCAGCTGATTATCGAGAAACTTCTTTCGGGAGTGCGAAGTGAGTAGAGACGGCGCAAAAGCAAGCTCAGCGAAAGGAGAGATTGCGTTGTCGGGATGGGATGGGGAGAAATTAACACCATGGCAACCGGGCAGACAGGCGGTAGTGGGGGGTACCCGTGGAGACCAAGTGTTTTGCTGTATTTTTGCTGTGTTGTGATGGGTCGGTCTGGTACCGACGCGTACCGCTAACCCCTCCAAACCTTCGCTCTCCCCCTAAAGCTGGGTTCTTGCAGTGAGGTCACGTGGCAGCTCTCACCGCCAAAATTTTCAAAAGCGGCAGAAAAAAAGTTCCCGTCGAGATTTGCGCTGGAGGAAGGGGTGGGGCATCCAGAGTCGATCTTCAACTTGACTTTTTCATTCCATAGACACAACGCAGTGTCTCTCAATTCGGACAAGATGGCGCCCTCACAGAAGCGAAAGCCAATTGAAGACGACTTTATCCACACCATTGACGACGACGACGATCTCCCGGTCGAGGAGGAGGAAGTCTCTGCCCAGCCTCCCAAGAAGAAGGCCAAGACCTCCAAGGGCTCCAAGAAGTCGAAACGTGATGCCACCCCCGAGGATGACGAAGAGGAGGTCGCCGAGGGCATCTGGGGTCAAAATGACGACGACGATGGAGCCATGGACTCTGATTTTGAATTCGGCGGCGAGGACGCGGAGGAAGTTGGTGTCGAAGAATTCGAGGGATGGGGCTTTGATGGCGCGAAGAAGGGCATGAACGCCGACAAGAAGGGTGTCGACCTTGACGAGATTATTCGCCGACGGAGGGAAAAGAAACTTGGAAAGTCCGCCGACAAGGATGCTGAGGAGGATGTCGACGAAGCTGAGGTGGACGCCAATGAAATGGAGGTTGACCTCGACGATGACGACGACGAGGTTCTCGCCGACGACGCATTTGGTATGAACGTTGCTTCAGACGCCGAGGAATCCGGGGATGAGGAGGATGATGATGAGGACAAGTCCGAGAACGAGGCCGAAGACGACGACGACGATGACGAGGCAGCTTCAGACAACGACTCTGTAGCTACACCTGTTGGCCACCCCGACGACGACGTCTCAGACCAGAGCGACGACGAGGAAGATGCCGAAGAGGAGGAAAAGCGCAAGGCCTTCTTCGCTCCGGAAGAACAGACCAAGTCAGGCAAGAAGTCGGATGTGTCGTCATTCCAGGCCATGTCTCTGTCTCGCCCTATTCTTCGTGGTCTTGCTTCTGTTGGTTTCACAAAGCCCACTCCCATTCAGTCCAAGTCCATCCCTATCGCCCTCATGGGCAAGGATCTCGTCGGTGGTGCTGTCACTGGTTCCGGAAAGACTGGTGCTTTCATCGTGCCCATTCTTGAGCGTCTGCTGTACCGACCAAAGAAGATTCCCACGACCCGAGTTGTCGTCCTCACACCCACTCGTGAATTGGCCATCCAGTGTCACGCTGTTGCCACCAAGCTTGCCGCCTACACCGATATCAAGTTCACACTTGCCGTTGGTGGTCTGAGTCTCAAGGTTCAGGAAGCAGAGCTACGATTGCGCCCAGATGTCATCATCGCGACGCCGGGTCGTTTCATCGATCACATGCGAAACTCGGCCAGCTTCAACGTTGACACCGTTGAGATTCTGATCCTCGATGAAGCTGATCGCATGCTTGAGGACGGTTTCGCGGACGAACTGAATGAGATTCTCACCACACTACCCAAGTCCCGCCAGACAATGCTTTTCTCAGCCACCATGACATCCACTGTCGATAGACTGATCCGCGTGGGAATGAACAAGCCAGCCAGAGTCATGGTTGACTCACAGAAGAAGACTGTCGGCACCTTGGTGCAGGAGTTTGTTCGTCTACGACCTGGTCGAGAAGAGAAGCGGATGGGATACCTAGCATATATCTGCAAGACGCTTTACACAGAACGAGTCATCATCTTCTTCCGGCAAAAGAAGGAGGCTCACCGAGCCCGTATCATCTTTGGTCTTCTTGGTTTGTCATGCGCTGAGCTTCACGGTAGCATGAACCAAACACAGGTCAGTATTCTCTTGAGTGTAATGATCCCCAATACTAACAGCATGCACAGCGTATCTCCAGTGTGGAAGAGTTCCGAGATGGCAAGGTGTCATATCTGCTGGCCACCGATCTTGCTTCTCGTGGTCTGGATATCAAGGGTGTCGACACCGTCATCAACTACGAAGCCCCTCAGTCACTCGAAATCTACGTCCACAGAGTCGGTCGTACTGCCCGAGCTGGTCGCAAGGGTACCGCCATTACTCTGGCCGCCGAGCCCGATCGCAAGGTCGTCAAGGCCGCCGTCAAGGCTGCCAAGGCCCAAGGTGCCAAGGTCGTCAGCCGAGCCATCGATGCTTCGGAAGCCGACAAGTTCCAGAATGAGATCGACGAGATGGACGACGAAATCGATGAGATCATGCAGGAAGAGAAGGAGGAGAAGCACCTTGCTCATGTCGAGATGCAGGTGAGGAAGGGTGAGAACCTAATTGAACATGAGGCCGACATCAAGTCCCGACCTAAGCGAACATGGTTCGAGACGGAACACGACAAGAAGAAGTCGAAGCTGGCCGGTCGCGAGGAGCTGAACGGCATGCGAGAAGGCCTGAAGAAGAAGGCGGGCAAGTTGAGCAACAAGGACAAGAAGCGACTCGACGCCAAGCAGATGCGCGCTGAAGGCTCAGAGTGGAGGAAGGGCAAGTCTTCTGAAGCTGAGATGAAGGCAAGGCACAAGGATCAAAAAGCAAAGTCAAAGGCAAAGGGGAAGGGCGGAGACAAGAAGAGCGCCCCTAGCAAAGCCAAGGGCAAAGCTGGTGGTAAAAGGAGGTGAAGTAAAAGGGGAGTCATTGTCAGCGATGTACAGGTAGATTTTAATGAAACTCATAGCAAGGCATCTTTTTGCATCGATCAAGTTGCCAAGGGTAATTACTGTTATAATTACATGTACTATCGACAAACGGGCGTGTTTTGTTCCTCTGTTGAACCCCAGTTCCGGTCAAGTCCTGGAGAGCCAGAGCTCTCTCGTGTAACCACGGTAGTGTGTTGAACACAATCTCCAGTCATAATGATTGATCCAAGCCTATGGAGATTGCAGAATAGAAGGTCCATGCAGCACCGAGCCTCCGTCCCTTCCACAGGACGCGTGAAATGTGCCCCAACTCCAGAAGTTTCGGTGTTGCAGGAGGAGTATTTCCCTGCTCCCTATCAAACCATGACATGCTCCTTTACAGGGCGGCAATGGCAGAGACAACGGGAAGGCTTGCGTCAGTAGGAACGCCAATGCCGGTGATGAGACCAGCCTGGACTTGAAGCAGAGCAATGAGAGCAGCCCTCAGGTCTGTGACAGTCACACCGAGAACGACCGAGGCCCCCAGAATGGCAGCAGCAAGGAGAGCAATAGGGCGGATGAAGGGGTTCAGGACATCTCTGACGGCCTGGATCTCAGCAGCGAAGAAGGCACGGATGTCCGGAGTGAGGTCAGTGACGAGGAGGGTGATGGTGACGCTGATCGCGGTGATGATCTCAATAGATGCGTTAATTGCTAGGACGAGCTGGGCGACTTGCTGCTGAGTGAGGCCGATGATGGCACCCGCGATACCTCCCGCCGAGCCGGTGGTGGAGGCAACGATGACAACTGTGGCATTTTGGACAGCCTCAGCGATGGCCTCAAGGTTGGCCTGGATGACGGTTTGGAGCTGGACAATGACTTGAGCGTCAACAGCCCCATTGATTTGGGCGACGGCCGTGGCTATAATCTCGCGTTAGTCACCGTTTTTATTCTTTTGTACAGTTTCTCCTTACTGATGGCAGCCACGTTGCCTTGGACAAGAGTCTGGAGTGTACCGACTTGGTCGACAATGACACTCACGGCAGTCTGCTGCTGCCTAGGGACAAGCTCAGGAACTGGCTCAGGCTCTGGGGCCGGTGCCGGAACCGCCAAGGCGAACGATGCAAGGGTGAGGAGGCTGAGGAACTTCATTGTTTAAGTTGGTGATGGGGTTTTCAGGGGTGTTTGTTCGATGATGATCTGATCCATTGCTATTGCTGGGCGAGTTGGTAGATTATATACTTAACTCGAGCAACTGAGAATAAGCAACTCGATCGGTTCATCGTACTCTTTCATCCACGATGCCTCTCATGTCCGGATGCCGGAGGAGGAGGATCTCAGCAAGCCACCATATGCATTCCGTGAATCTAAGACATTCTCTCGATCTAGACTCGTCACATTTCAGAACGGCATTCCAGATCTCCATCATCATAGACATGATGATTGGTGTGTCACAGCTCCCACTATCCCCTCTCGACGTTTTTCTCTCTTTCCTCCGAGAGCTAAACTCGACGTGGTTCGGCACACGCCGTTCCCGCCGGCCCGCGCCGGGGATAGTCTTTGTCACTCTCAACCCCCTGACCTCTCCGCCGTTTGGTCAAGGTACGGTAGGTATGTTCGTATTCAGCTACTTACAGGAGACTATACGGGTCTAGAAACGCGAGTCGCAAGCCTCTTTCGTCCGTGGTGAGACTTGTATTCCTAAAGGAGCGGGTGTGCCAACGTTGTTGTCACTCGTAAAGTTTTGTTCAGTTTGACGTTTGTTTGAGACCTTTTTTCTCCGGCTACTTTGACGAAGGAACCGTGGCGTGGAAGCTTGTATGCCTTAGACTTTTAGTCTTGCGGTTATGCAGTTACTAGCACGAACTGTTTTACAAGCTTACAGACTAACATGCTTTCTTGTCAGTTCCAAACGTTTGACTGTTATGCCCCTTGTTCAGAGCCTTGTTTCCATTTAAGCGCCGAGCTGAACGCAGCAAGCCCAGTCCACTCCACCATCACGATGATGCATTCAAGGGTGGCACTCCACGGTGCGGTGGCATTCGCTTTCAAGATGGGCAAGGAATGTGAAGATCAAACCCTGTTTCGTTTGCTTGTTTCGACTTCATTCTTTTGTTCTTTGAAGAGTATCCGGCGGTGACTTTGCGGCACGATGTGATGACTTGCTTGGCAGCCGGGGGATCACCACCTTGACGAAAGAGTCTCCATGTCTCGGGGTTTGGGTCATCAGAGACATCCGAGATCCAAGACGTGTGGGCGGTGTCGGGGAAGCCCGTAGAAGCTGTGGATTATCAATATCTTCGTCAGTCTCGCATCACAAACAATGACAGGTCTAGCAGTGGCGGACATCTCAGCTCTCCTTGCATCGAGATGACAGTTCCACCAAGTAGCTGTCAGCATCCACCGACGGCATACCAAGGCAAACACGCAGGCGGAGCGCTTTGAACTAGAGAGGTGTGATGAAATGGCCAAGAGATGCTTGCAGGTTTGAGGCTTGAGTGGGCTCCTTGCGGAAGAAGCCGACATTGAGTAGATGGTGTGAGCGATTTAGAAAGAGGAAAACGTAAGCGAATATGCATCTTTTTGTCTTTGACAGAGACGAGATAGATGAGGCGGCGTTGAGTGGCAGACGGGAAAGGAGGCGTGGTGGTGAGGGAGTGGTGAGGAACGCATCCGATGGGTTGTCAATAAGACAGCAACACACGGGGTACGTGATCGTCGCTTTTGAACATGCCATTGTGATGAGTTTTTGTCAAAGTATTGAATACAGGCACGGGTACTTGCTTGAATCCAACGTCGAGGGCGTCAGCCAAGAGTGTCATGGGAAACATGGCACGGCACGGCTGAGCTGCCGTGATGCTTCTGTAAGCAGTTGGTTCAACCCGTCATCTTGCATTGACAGGACGTAACTCTCCCATCTTAATGACCATGATTGCTTTTTAATACTTGCAATTGTCGAAATCAAGGTTGCAGTCTCAAAGTTCTAGCAGACAGGGCCATCATTTGTTGCTACTCCTCTCACCACCTCCATCAAGCTCTCACATGGCGGACAAAAGGACGATGAACTACGTATCTTGGAGCGATACGGGACAGGCTCTTGTGAATAATCTAGGCAGTGCTGCTCACATCCGTCTTTAATCGTGAGTGAGGTATCACCCCATTCCATCGCTGGTACACCAATTCAGGGCAGTTCGGGACATGCTTAATAACTTGTTCTTGTTAATCTATCTATGAGATTAGTCATGTGTGAAATAAAGGCCACTACCAGGAGGTATCCAGAGAAGTGTTGAATTTAATAGTATTTTAAGTGTGCATCACAAGGTAAGAATCGCTTCACTTCTCAGCCAAGCGCTTTTCATAGAATCTTTTGGGGCAAGTTCACATATTTACTGTCATTTTTCTGCTATCTGTTAGAAGAGAAAACCCATCTTGCCATCTGAATCGGTAATACAGCAGCAACAACTCACCTCTGAGACCTACCTGAAGTTCTGCAACAACACCAATCTCCACTACACTCTTCTCAATTGAGCTTCTGTGACCATTCAGCCGGTCCCCCCCACGGCCAATTTTATCCTTTCTCCATTTTACTGTATCACACCCTATCTATGAAGGAATTCCAGGGCGTCGTTTTCGACCCAACTCTTAGAAACCTCGCCCCGTCCAGAACTGCCCCTTTCCACCGCACAGGACATTCCTCTACTACCTTTTGACCCATTCGAGTAAAGATACTGGTCAGAGAGACAAGTTACATCCCCATTACAGCTTGAGAACCGCACCCAGAACTCGTGGTGCCTTAAGAATTCATCTTCAGGCACCCCTCGCCGTCCTGACGCTCGAAAGCAGAACAAGGGAACGGTCAATTCATTGCCCAGTCTCTAAAATCCCAAACTTCAATGCTACTTGCAAGGTTTAAACGCATATGGTGCGTTTAACATCATTATTGACAGAATGGATCCAAATTGTCTCGCTATAGTTGCGTGCTGACCGGGAGACACTTCTCCTAATCACCATCGACTTCGATTGACCACTGTAACCTTGGACCGGCCAAAGCAAATACGTATTTTCTTTTCAGAAGGTAATATTTTTTTAGACTCTCGCAGTTCAATTCATTAAGCTTTAACATGGAGTTCTGGCTTTGAGTACCGAAGTCACATCGTATTCAGGGGTAAGATGAGGACAGAGTGGGAAGGTCCCTGTAAACTTAGGGAGCCCAACACTGCCAGAAATGACCGTATGCTGAGAGTTCGATATCAACACTGATCCTCTTCTTCCATGTACCGCCCAGAAAACTGCTCCGGAACGTCTTGAGGTTGTTAAATGCTTGCGCCACCCCTAAGGGTGACTATAACGATGAAGATGAACAAAGGCAAGACGAGTTTTGAGTAGCGTTGCCTTCTAGTCATTAATATATGTCTTTGTTACCCTCATGAATGATTATCTAAGGTAGAGAGAGGTCTTCGAGGTGAGTTGGCCTGGATTTTGCTATTTGCTTTCAATGCCTTATTTTTTTCCTCACCCGCATCCATGAAGAGTTGAGCGAAATGCTGGTGGCCGCTTCATCCATTCTTTTACCGATAAAAATCACCCCAAAAAGGCATTGGGGGTCTATAAGTGCGCACACATGAACCGAAAAGACTAAAACCCCGAGATATGAGCCCAGACAACGACGCTCAGAGTGCCAGGGAAAGGCATAGGACCACGTTCCAGGGTCACCCATTCGATCATTTGGCAAGCGACTTGAAGATGATCGCCAAGAAAGAACAAGAGACAAGTAAGGACGACAGTTTCGCCACGTTTCGGTGAGGGACCAATGAGAGTTTGGGCTGGTTCTCACTGTCGCTGATCCCCTCAGAATAACCGTTTCTTGTCATTGTTCCTGGATAACACGGCAAGAAACGCGCACGGGAACCATACTGTAATGAGACAAGAAGCGCACAGTCCGCAATACGAAGGAAACTATGCGACCTATAGGATACGATATAAATAAATGTGGCCAATTGTAGACGGTGTAAGATGTTGAAACCTCTTGTCATGTGTAGATGTAGGTTAGGTGCCTGCGCACGGGGTTTACGAAACAAATGAAACGCTATATAGAGATACAACGGCAATAGGGATCTAATTTCTCTCCAATATTTTATGCAAATTTAGATAAAATTCATAAGAAACAAGAAAAATAAATTTCTTTTTTTAGATCTACTATTACTATTATTATGCCTTACCCATGGGGGAGAATTTGCTGAGGCTTGTCAGTTGCAGTTGATGACGTAAGGCTCTGGATGTCGCCTCGGTTGGCATTCCAGGCAGCTAGAGGTCACGAGCCTCACCATCATGCTTAGTCCAACATTGCTACCTTCAAGACCTCCAAAACCCGCCGGGCAGACTCGAATCATGTGCACCAGTCATCTCGGTTGACCGTCGTGTCAGGCTGAAAACGCCTCTGTCAGAAGACGCGCCCGCCTGCGACGAGCCCGTCGCCCGTCGCATCCACCAAGCTCGTCTTCTCCAACCGTCAGCCGGACCGTCATCGTGAGCTCGCCGTCTAGAGACGCACATCCTCGACTATAAATCGGATTCCCCATCTCGGGAGGACAAGTCGACAAGGTGGCTCCATTCAGGTTCTTCGGCCCCTATCGCCCTCATCCGCGCCACAAGCAGAGCCTCCTGCGCTTCCTATTCCCACGTGCCGTCCGAGAGCGATATCGCGAGCGATTACTCAACTTTCACCTCGACACTCTTCCCTACCTGAAGCACAACTTTCAATCACGGGTCTACCGCTATATAGTTGAGCGCCAGCGTCGGCGCGCCGACAAATCTCGGATCGTAGATATCGTCGCAAGGCAGGGTAGACGGCTGTGGTTGGGTCAGCAAGCACATCGGCCCGTCAAGCATGCTAGGACCCGGCACAAGGGTCTCGTGGCACGCAGAATGCCGCCTATCGGAGGGAGTATGACGGGCTACGGCTCGGACCGGGCCACCAGCCCGGATCGGGAGAGAGGATACCGCAGGAAACGACTGGCTGCCATGGCGGGCAATTTGTACAGAAGCGGCCAGGCAGCGGTTACCGAAATCAAGGAATCATACGCCCAGACTAGGGCGCGAGGCATGGATGGGGCATATGAGAACCACGGCCGGATACACATTCCAGGCGCCTTCCCTGATGTCGCCATTACAGTTCAGGGCGATGATCAGATGGTCCTGTTCCCTTCGTACGCAAAACGACATACAAAGAGAGACTGGGGTGAGACAGCTATGCATCAATCAGAAGCTGCACATGGAAGTATCAGAGACGAAGATTTCTGGAGGCAAGAGTGGGAGAGGAACGAGGATGAGAATGCCATCGTTGATGTTGATGTCCGAGGCTGGATCTACTCTCCTCATACGGGACCAATGACACGGAGGAATCGAATATTGATCGGCCTGGCACGGCAACTCAGCGGTATACCAGCTCCGAGAGCCGACCAGCCTTATAATCTCAACACCGGACCTGTCCGAACTCATCAGATGCACGAGGAGCAGCGGGAGCGGGAAAAGATTGAGCATGAAGCGCGGCGCATTGAACGAATAGGACAGCAAGAGAAGCGTGTGGCCTATCGCGGAGGCTACAGTGAGAGACCTCAGGAGAACAGCGACCCAGAGACAGACAGCTTCTACTTTCCTCGATCAAAGAGTGGAAATCAGTCTCCAGATTCGGCTCCATCAAGTCCAACGATGCCAGCCAGGACTTTCTCGACATCCACGACTGAGATGACTGAAGCAGATTTGGCACTCGCCAATGCAAATCTCATGGCGCGAATAGCGCCATTCATGACGAACCCTTCTGTTGCTCTCCCCATCACTCTCTTCTTCTACAACGACACCAAGTCTCAGTCAAGAACTGTCATGACCAACGATGCAGGCCATTTCATCATCCGCGCTGCACTAGACTTTTTACCGACACATGTTCGGGTTCTTGCCAGTGAGGACCTATCGGCCACCCAGGAGATCAAGCTCATCGAGCCGTATGGAGTCAGTCTGATCAGTGACATTGACGACACTGTCAAGAAGTCCAACATCTCAATGGGCGCCAAAGAGATCTTCCGCAATACTTTCGTTCGCGACTTGTCCGAGCTTTCGGTTGAAGGTGTGAAAGAATGGTACAATCGCATGTACCAGCTTGGCGTCAGCATTCATTACTGCTCAAACAGTCCATGGCAGCTCTTCCCAGTCCTAGCCAGTTTCTTCAAGCTCCACGGACTACCGCCAGGGTCACTTCACTTGAAGCAATACAGCGGTATGCTACAGGGCATCTTTGAACCAGTGGCTGAACGAAAGAGATCGACTCTGACTCGGCTACTCAGGGACTTTCCTGAGAGAAGCTTCATCCTCGTGGGCGATAGCGGAGAGGCTGACTTGGAAGTTTACACAGAGCTTGCTTTGAATAATCCTGGTCGTATTCTCGCAGTCTTCATCCGAGATGTGACGACACCAGAGGAGACACCCTTCTTTGACCCTGGGTTCGATCCTAATCGATCAAGGACTCCAAGCGCATACGATGGTTCACGAAATGCTTCATCTCAGAACCTCGTACCAGGCGCATTCCGAGAAAGGAGGCCATCCGCGGGTCCAACCATGGGAACCCTGATCGACTTTTCTGATGAGCCCGGAGAGACAACGGTAGACCGTTCTGCCGCTCTTGCTCAGATTCGGAACTCGAGCGTCCCCAAGACTGCCAGCACAGGCGATCTTCTTGGTGGACGCAAGCCTCCCCCGCCTAGACCAGCCAAGCCTGCGGCCCTTAGAAGCGCCAGGTCTATCACTGAGTTGAACAAGGGGGTTGCTGGAATCGGGCTCTCTCGACAGAACTCTGAGGAGCAACCTCCGCCTCCTCCGCCTAGGAAGCCCATTGTGCAAGTCAGGGAGCCTACGGCACCACACCCGCTGTCGCAGATCCAGAACTCTTCCCAGCAGAGTATGGGTACCAGCAACAGTGGCGGCTTCAAGATCCCGGCACAACCGCGCAATAGATCTGCTGCGTACGATGCCGATCGCCCCCCTCCACCTCCCCCAAGACGACGTGCTACCCCTTCAAACATTGCGGAGCCGAGTCCTCGTCCTCCGCCCCGCCGTACTCAGACTACAACAAACTTGGATGTAGATTGGGAACCTCTACCCCCGCCAACAAACGGGCCACCATCCTTTGGCACTGCTAGATCCGGCAGCCGCTCTGATGGCAACACACCGACTGGAGGTTCTCCCACCTTAGGACCTCAGGCGGTCAACAAGAAACTAGAGTTATGGAGGAGGAGATTGGCGAGGGCACATGAACAGTTAGACGGGCTGGGAGTGGCTTTGTACACTTGGCGGCGTGGCAGCGACGTCATTGCCGAGGCAGAGGGCATCGTGAAGCAAGCCCTCGGTGATATGGAAAGAAAGAGAAGGAGGAGATAGTAGTGGTGAAAGGAACTCTCCTAATAAACATGTATAATCCGAGAAACCACTGAGATGCTTTCAAGATGCGAGACTGTGGTGTCTTTCCCGTTGATGTTTTGACTGTTGCCTTTGACATTCGGAGGTTGTTGGAAGTGACTAGTTGAGCTTGCCCGCCGTCTTGTTCTCTTTGAAGAGATCCTGGAACTTGTTTCTATGGCTGTCGTCGATTCCAAGTCAGGGGTTCAATAGATTGGCGTGTTTGTTGTCCGTGGAGTGAGACAATGAGGAAGATGAAGATGAAAAAGGTAAAACATTCATCTGATCATGGAAGTGAAAAAGTTTCATCTCACACAAGGTTTGTCTCTCGGTGTTTTTTACTGCGTTATTCTGTCATTGAGCATGGGATCGTGGTCATTAACTATCGACATCCTCTCCAGGCAAGCATTCACAAGTTGAAATAGATAGCTGCTTCATCATCCAATCACAAGGCGTGGTGGCAGAGTGGTCTAATGCGATAGACTAGAAATCTATTCTCTTCGGAGGCGTCTGTTCGAATCAGGCCCACGTCGGTTGGTGTTATTTTTGCTCTTTTTGTCTATTTTTATTGTGCCTATTGTTGGTGATGTTTTTCTTGGTGTTTTGGTTGAATCAACATGGCAGTTGCGGATGACTCAGCTCTCGGAACTACATCCCATCTCCTGTCGTATCCAGACCATTTCAAACAGCTCTTCCTTGCTTCACATTTCATGCTTATTAGATGGGAAGGGTTGGCAGTAAAACACTTCATAATTCTTTTCGTCTTACACCTCAAAAAGGAGAAATAGTCTTAAAAACAATGTAACTAGACATGTAGTAGCCGCTCCATCACCACATCCAACACGTCTCAAGCTATCAAAGTACAGATGGATCCGGCATGTACACGTCTAGATGTTCCCAACCCCAACTCCGCCATCTTGGCATGCCCCTACCGTCGTTCCATAGCCGTTATATTCATCGGGGGTTCATACCCCCCGCAAGGTTCATGTGCATGATGGCGTCCGCCGTCCAGTCCGCCTCGTCGTTAGAGTCCCTGTTTGGTTGTCCCCAAAAGTTGACATCTTCTCGCCCATCTACACCTGGTAGTCGGATCTGGGGTGGCGCTTGACCTACCCCAAGTGGCACTTCAGGCTTTGTTCCTGGCGCCGGTAGAGGACCTTGCTCAGGTTCAGTGGCACCGTAGTGTGAGAAATCAGGCGCATCAAAGGCTTGTTCTGCCTGGGGAGAAAGGCTGAGCGGGGGCGGGGGTTGAGACACCGGGGCTTGTGGCACCACCTCAGGGTATACGTGCGAGTCCTGGTAGGTTGTTGGCGTTGCGTGGTCATCTGACGTCTCTGTAATGTTGCTGTGTGAAGGAACATATGACTGACGAGGAGGTGGGTGCTCAAATTCCTCCTGTTCGGGAATCTGCGGAGCCTGCTCGACATTCCTCAGACTGGTAGAGCCGGGGGCAGGGTTTCCTCCGCTTCGGACACTGACCATGGATACTCTCGCCTGGTCCATCCCGTCGACAACACCTCCAGCTTCAGGGGCGTCCATATCACGGATGGAGAATTGAGCCAGGGTGCGAAGCTTTCGACTGACCCAGCCGCCCAAGATCTTGCCTCGTTGCTTCTCTCCGAGACGCGACTTGGGGAAGTCACCCTTGTTGACGAAAGCTACGATATCGACAATGATCTGGTGTTCATTGAGGATAGCATTGACAATGACTGGGACCAGAGACGCCAAGTAGGGCTTGCGGCTGACTTCGACGAGGACCACAATCAAGCCACCAGCTTGAAAGACGGCGCTATATATTTGTTAGTACTATCAAATTGCTGTGAGCGAGTTGGACTTACCAGCCATTGGTCACAATGTTTCTGTGACACTTCTCTACTGAGTTTTCGATATCCATCGGGAAGTGGCTCAATCCGTTGATCTCAAATGTCTCTCCAATGTTGCCGAGAACAAACAACACCTGCATTTCCACCAGGGCTCCGTTGGGACCAATCGGCCGGCTAACGTTGTGAAGGAAACCCAAATCTCCTGTCCGGATATACTGGATGCTCGGGTCTCCATCAACAGCTCGCCCGTCAAATCGCTCAGCATCAAAGGCATCCTTGGAACCATAGAATGACTTCACGCAAGCCTCAGAGTCAACCCAAATCTCGCCATATTCGCCGTCAAGACAGTGCAGTCGGCTTTCAGGATTGATAATGGCAATCTGGGTCGAGACGGGAACCATTCCGCTGTCTTGAACCAACAAGGACTGGGGGTCCGCCTCTGGGTCAACAGGAATAACCAAACCACGTCGTAGGGCCTGTGTGTCGAGCCAGAGCTCGATCGGTTCGATGCACATGTATGACCTTGATGCAATCATGGGGTTGAGGACATGCGAGTAAACCGTGTTGATGGCGGTTGGGTCCAATCCAGCCCCAGCGAAGTGAAGCCTGACCTTCTGGAACACATCAACTCTTGGTCTACTCTCAGATGTGATCATCATGTTCTTGAGCTCATGCAGGGTGAATCCCTTGGCATGCATAGAGTTCATGGCATGGTCAAGCATCTGCGGTGTTGCGTACGTATCCTTGATCTTGTACCTCGATAGAGTAACAAAGAGGGACATGGGATTAGTAGCGAACTCAATAGGCGACAGGAGGTAGGTCGGTGTGCCAATGTAGATACCCATGAGACATGTGTGAATGAAACCCAGTCCAGTTGTGCTTCGGACACATCCAAGGACTGGCCTCGTGCTTGTCATCTGACAAGTTTCCTTCTGGACCTTGCACATACCCATGATGGTATCGTGTCCAAGTTGAACTGCGATGCGTCGTTGGTCAGGAGTCCAGTACGTCCACACGATAACTGGATATCCAGGTCGAATCCAGGCAGGGTCTATCGTGAGTCTCAACTCTCTCAAGCCACTGCTCTGCTTTGGCGGCTTGGTGGTGTTGTAGACGCTGGGCATTGAGATCTTCAGAACCTGGGCAGATTGCTTGATATGGCTTGCCACAGGCTTCATCTTGATCAAGTGATCCACCTCTGCGTTTACAAGCATAGCCTTGACTTTGTAGTCGGCCACGATGTGCAGGAAAGCAGGGATGTCTTCGTTGAGTCGACCTTCATCGAGAGGCGCGATGGGGATGACGATTGCGCCCAGGCATATGCAGGCGTGAACGGCAAAGACGAATTCCTCCGAGTGTGTGTACATGAGAATCATGTGGTCACCTGGTCGTACCTTGACCTTGTTCTTCAGGTACATGGCGACAGATGCCACCTTGGTGTCAAACTTCTTCCAGGTCACACCCTTTCCTTCGCGGCCCCTGCCGTCGATCGTGCAGTAGGCGAGTTCTTCTGGTTGACGGGCAACGCGCCATTGAATGAGGTCAGAGATGCATGAGAAGTTGTTCAGGGGGGTTGATGTCCGGTCATCCATGACAACCTCCCGTCGATCAACACCCGAGTATTGCTTATCAGCAGGCAACAAGAACTCAGCACGCGAATCCGAAGCCAGGGGTGACCAGATGCCTCCCATGGGATCTACACCAATGGGCAGATTGAGTACAGCATGCTCTACGCCAAACTTGACGTGCACACATGGAAGGTTACCGAGATCGAACTCTCGGCGACAGAGCATGTTACCGATTTCTCGCCGTCCATTCTTGACAACTCTGGGTAACGTGTTTGGCGCTGTGATCATAACGCAGTACACCCTGAGATGGTGCTCCGTCACAAGAACCTCCATACATCTCTCAGCCAGCGACTCCAGCAGCGCAGTGTCTGGCTGTCGAGGTGGCCCTCCAGATGTCAAGGGCGCAGTCGAGGCTGCCGCCGACTCAAGGACGACGACGGGGAGATGTTCATCATTGACAAAGACGTCAAAGGCTGAACAGTCGTAAATCTTGGGAACATTCTTGACGATGCTCACGACAATGTGCTGAACAAAGAAATACCGGTATTCGGCTATTTCGTGCCCATGCTCAACCCACTCAACCTTTTGCCGAATGCGGTCCTCGTATAAGCCCAGGACAAATATTTTCCCTTCAATGACAGTACCCAGCAAGCCGGTTCTGAGAAACTCGGGCTCGACAGGTTGGGGTGTGGGATCGCCAGGATCGAATCTGTAGGGGCGAGCGTGGAAGATTAGCTCCGTATTCTTGGGCTGTGCCCAGAAACCGCCGGACAAAGAGGGTGAATCAACCCAGATCTCGCCCACAGAGTGAGGAGACGCTAGTAGTCCCGACTCTGGATCAACCACAGAGAGCGTGGCATCCGGGATGGGATATCCAAAAGCACCAACCCGCACCAATCCTGGGTCGTCACCAGCTCTCTTGCGGGCTTCATCACCAATGGCCACAACCACAACTTCATTGGTCTTGAGCGCCTCACGATCCAACAGAACCTCGCCAAGCTCATTCTTGGCCCCCTCTTCTGTAGTCGTAGTACCACCACCACCCAGAAGACTTCCAAAGCCGTTTGAGGGTGCTGGCTTTTCTGACTCTTCCTTCTCTCCATCCTCTTCTGAGTCTGTGTCAGACCCAAGATCGAGCTTCAAGGGGCATCCCATGCGCTCTTCTCCTCCGAGCCAGTCACGAACACTAACAACCATGCCGCCGTGTTCCGGCAGACAAAGCATTGGTGCCACAACCTCACGGGCCCGAGGGTTCCTCAGTGGTCTCAGCCAGCGATCTGCCAGCACCTCGTGGAACCCACTGTCCACCGTCAGTGTATCAATCAAGCAGAGCTTGATCATTTGAAAGTTGGGCTCCATTCCCTTTTTGAAGTTTCGAGTCACCATGGGCTGCTCTTGGTAGTTGTAAGCAGCCCGCTTCAGACCCGGATAGTCTGCAATCATGATGGTCGACTTGTATTTAGTAAGGAGGTGAGCGTAAAGGCCAGGGACGTCAACGGCCTTGTTGTCAAACCAAACAGTGGTGTGGCCGCCGTAGACGGTAAGCAAAACGCTGAGAATCATGCCAATTCCTTGACGAGGATCCAGATAGGAGACAAGAATCTCACTACTAGCACCGCCACCAATCAGTCGCCCGTTCTTGTCCCTCAATGAGGGGTTGAAGGTATCTCCAGGTCCATTGCTGGGAATAGTAGAAATGATGGCACTCAAACAGGCCATCTGGTGCATGATTGTGCGGTGGCTCAGGACAACACCTCTAAGATCTCCTGTAGGCGCTCGCGAAAACTCGATATAGGCCAGATCTGGCACAACCAAAGGAGGGATATCATCCTTCTTCTTAGGGTGGTAGCTGCCAAAATCATTCGTCTTCCACCATTCGACACCCTTTGGCCAGGTCAACTTCTGCGTGGTAATGTCTCGCTGGAAAGTCTTGAGATTGTTGTCGGTAGTCAAAGCAAGATGCGCTTGTGTCGAGGTAAGGATGGTGTTCAAACGTTGGTAGTCCTCCAAATCGTTGATAGGGACAGCCACCACACCCGCGATAAAGCATCCCAAGAGCGCAATCGCAAAGTCAATGACTTCTGAATCTCGGTACACCAGAGCAACTCGGTCACCACGGTATAGTGAACTCTTGTCTCGGATGACTTGAGCCACCTTTTCAGCTCTGGCCGCCAATTTGTCCCACGTAATCGAAGCAATCTCCTTGCCTTTGCTGTCGAGCACCCAGTATGCTGGCTTCTTGGCTATTGTCCGGCCCCTGTGCCTCAGAACAGCTGCGATGTTGTCAAACTTGGACATTGGGGTGGATTCATCGTGGGGGTCTTGAATCGCGAACGGCACTTCTCGCGGTTCTAAGGGCAACTGGTACTCGAGGACTTCGGGGGGTGGTAGATCGTTCGCCGTCAACATCGGAGGGGCCATGGCTGCTGTGGGAGAGAAAGCATCGCTCGAAGAATATCGTTGTTGAGGTCCCCCATACTCGACTGTTTGGCCCTGCTCATAGTGTTGCTGCCCTGCAAAGTCTGAAAAATAACCTTGAGAGTCGAGTAGTGTCGTTGTTCTGCCATCATAAGGCTGCTGTTGCTGTTGCTGCTGGTACTGCTGCTGCCGTTGTTGGAATTGTTGCTGTTGAGGGTCGACATATGTGCCTTGTTGCTCGGGTCGGAAAGCATAGTCGCCCGACATCATGGTCCCGCTTCGGGTTTCGGGTTCGGTATGCGAGGGGGAGAAGAAGAGAGAGTCTCGATGAGCACCGGTCGGGCCTCCAGCCATCGAGCCACCTGGTCGCAGGAGAGAGGCGGGAGGTATCTCGGGGGGGTTCGAAGCGCGTGAAGGCGCTCCATAGGCTGATGACGGTCGATACATGGGAGAATCTGGACTGTCGGGGATGGGGCCGCTGCCGCTGCCCAGGGCGGCGAAAGCAGCAGCTCGATGGCCATCGCTCGAGGGATGCGCCGAGTCGTCAGGGGAGTGTATGCGGAGGCCAGGTTGAGAGTCGCTCAAAGCAGCGACTTGGGGTGGAGGAGAGCCAAGGAACTTGGAGAATAGTTGGGTTCGTCGCTTCTGGTAGCTAAGGATATGGTTAGCGGTCACTGCACACGCGATCGCGGGGTGATACGGAGGAGCTCACCCCTTCTGTGTAATATCTCCCTCCTATGAAACACACAAAGTCAGTCAAGTTCTATCAAGTATCCCAAGCAAGCGATGTGAACATCTCCTACTCTAGACACGTCTCATGATGTAGAGTAGCGCATGAGGTAGAGGGGATCATGGTGGTGGATGCGGAAGTGCCGGGGGCGCCAACGAACCTCAAGCTCGCGGTCCAGCTCCTCAAGCTTCTCTTGGAGCTCTGGATTGAGTTCGGCCATGGTGGGAGGTTGGCGATGCAGCCTCTGAAAGTTGAGGTTTGTGGTTTAGGGACAACCACGGCTCACAAGCTGGAGGAGCCAGCAAAAGGTCTCGTGACGTAAGGTATGGCAACCAAGTCTTTGAGGTTAGGCCAGGCCAAGCGGGATTGCTTTTCAGGTTCTGGTTTGGTTTGGTTTTGGCGGCAGGAGCGCCCGGTAGGGCCAACACGCCGCCGTTGGACCAAGGCGGGGAGCCCCTGCCTTGGTTGGGCTGGCCTGGATTAGCCGCCGCCCTTCGTACATGCGAAGGTTCCATTGGGTGACAGGTCAGTGAGCAGAGAAGGAGCGAACGACATCCGACGGCACCTTCCTGAGACCGCCTAGCAACTCACTCCCTTGTAGTGCCCCTCCATCCTCCACTAGCTCCACTAAAGTCCCTGAGAGGTTGCAACCCCTTGAGGCCTCTAGGGAGCTCGCCCATTCTTGGCTTTATTCGAACCAACGTCTGCACTCTAGCATGAGTTCTGTTGCAATCCGAAATACGGTGCCATGAAAAGGATACGGTTTATCTGCATTGTTTCCAAGAATAACCTCCCTCGAAACTCGTGTTTGCAGGGATATTGCGGCACAGAACCCATCACACGATTTTGGACAAGTCATCGGCGAGCTCTCCATCAGACATGGGCCCAATTGGGAAATGTTCTTGCAGAGCTCTTTGCCACTGAAGACAAACAAGACAATGAAGTAATTTATCGGTCTCAGGTCATCCCTTCTACAGGTTTCGAAGCTTTAATTAGATCCAACATCACGAGGGAAATCAAAAGTTATCAAAACCCCTCTACTTGTTCCCAGCCTCCGTGTTCTCTCGGTGGACTCGGAATATTGAAACTCCTCCTCCGAATCATGCCCCACCCGTACCTGAAATTCGATAAAACCTCACGACTGACTTTACAATTCTTCTCTTCATGCACTTCCAAATGCAGCCTCCTTCAATGGCCATCAATTATGGCCTTGAAAAACTGCATTCTCTGGCCCAATTCCTTCGTTCTCTGACGAGATGATCAATTTTCATCCGTCACTTGGACAAGCACAATTGGGCTTGGAGCATGCAGACTTTTGGCGGCTTTCAACCGTGACACTTCAACTCACCATGACAGGTCAACTTCTATGCCAGGTCCATCTCGGATCTGGCTCATGAAATTGCTATTATATGGTAAGTCTTGACTTTTATTCCTTCACCACCCTCCCCTGCTTCTATGATGAGACACGCATAACACAGACCTGTTCGGAACTTTCTGTCGAAAAACGTGCACAGCTCTCCTGATCGAAGCGCTTTCTTCCCAATTTCTTTGGCATCGTGCTGGCTTTCATCTTTCTTGGTGCTAACAAGCCACAGATTTTAAACTGGTTCCCAAAATAAGAACATGGTGCAACGACCTTGACCACCCACCCGTCTTTGGGTGATCGGGTCTGTGAAGACAAAGAGGTGCCACACCTTTTTCGAGATTCAGTCCTTGTTCAGTATATTCTGAACACGTTCTGAGTTTCTTTGCTTCGTGTTCTAAGGGATTCTTGGAAACAAAGGTTCAAAGGAGGACAATGTTCATAGATCCAGGCACATGTTCTCGTGTTGTCCTCGGCCTCAGTATTAATATTCATGGTTCATCCTTGATCAATGTCCTTTTTCGTTCATTATACCTACTATATATCCATCCAACTACGATTGTTAGACCTTTGACAGGTTTTCCGCGCCGCAATCGTTCAATCCTCATTTCATCAACAGCATTGTGATCACGAGCTTCAGAGATAACATGGATCCTCTCCACAGCTCTGGTCCTTATTTGGACGGTACTATGGCTGCGGCCCAGTCAGACTATCTGGCCAACCTCGACGTTGATGACTTACAATTAGACGACATAGATTTCGACCCTCTACCTACATTAAACAGGCCCGTCACCGACGATGGGCCTCAGGTGGTACCCATCAGTGCGCCTATTCCACAACAGCCTGCAGCTCCTGGCTTCCTCATGCAAGCACCGCAGGGTGTTAACGACGGGTTTGACGCTGGTATGGGAGCTGGGGGCGTCGCAGGATTTGGTGCCGGAGCCCTCAACTATGGTCTCAGCAACTTCGATAATCCCATCAACCCCCAGGTTCTTCGGATCAACCCCAATATTCAGCCAAGACCCTACCAACCCAACAACATTTACCCCGATTTTGGACTAGCAGGGCGTCATGGGCCGACGTATGCTCCTATGAGTTATACTCCTATGAATGCATGGTTGGAAAGTCACAACTTTCAAGGACAAACGCAACTGACTCCTACCCAAGTCCACTTACCCGTCGATGATATACAAAAGGCATATCACGGTGTACCTGCTCAGGTTGTTCGCGGTTACTGGAGAGAAGATGGAGGACGTTTCGGACCACAACAACAGCAGCAGCAGCAGCAGCAGCAACAACAACCTTTCGGCGGATTCCCCCAGTTTCTCAACCAGCCTACGAATCCGCAACCAGCTCAAGGTCAGGAGGCAGGATATGTCAAGAAGCGCAAGAGGAGAGATTCCTCTGCCGATGCAAACGGCCCAGAAGACGAGAGTCCTGTTCGCTGGGGTGGTGGTAAGGTTCAGAACAACAGGGCGCTCAAGCTTAAGGGGGACATTACTTGCGACCCAGCCTTTGTCTACACAGATCCCCTACCCCTGGTGAGACACTGGAAGAAGACAAACGGCGGTGGCCCCAATTTCGAGTACACGGACTTTGGTCAATGGGTCGATCACATGGAGTTCAGCGCCGCAGAGTTGCGTCACTATCTGGAAAACTGCCCTCGGCCCTTCAAAATCTTTGTCCAGCAGCCTCCCGCACAGGCCAACTGTCGGCAGCAGGAGATGGACCGAAGGTGTCGATACGCCCAGTGTCCTGTGGACTCCAAGATCATTCGGCCTGGCTTTCTCCGTGTGGCCTTTGACGAGTTCCCTGAGCTCACGTCTACTGGCAAGAAGGACCCCTTCAAGGTTGCGGGCTGCATGCATCTGTGGTGCTTCGAGCAGTGCGTAGACCCCTACGAGTTCTGGTTCAAGAGAAAGCTAGTCCCAGACGATCGAAACCTCCCCAAGGAGCAAAAGAACCTCATGGCGCTCAACCGCGATACCGACAGAGCCATCGTCAACAAAGCCTTCCTCCGATGGATGTCGATCCAAGCCAACCTACCAGGCCTCCCTGAGATTCCCCGTGACCATCAAGACTCGCTCACTTACGCCCTGGTCAAGCATCACCTGGATAACCAAGTCACCGCCCGCCAAACCTGTCGGGATAGGCGCAACAAGGGCAAGGCCGAGGAGGATAGGAACACCCTCGACGTCCACCTGGGTGATCTGAGCGTCTACGCCCGAAAGTGCATAGAAATCAAGGCGAGAAAACGCGCCGGCGCAAAACGCCGCAAGACTGGGAGCCCGTACGAGAAGGGCCTCACATGGGTCACTCCAAAAGATCTACCCCACGACGAAGAGCTCCTGGAGCAGATACAGGAGGATGCTTTCAAGGGGTCACTCCATAGCCCAATGCAGTCACCAATCAAGACGCCAACACCAGTTGCTCCAAACTTTGAGCAATATGTTCAACCGGACGAAGAGGACCTGAGCTTTATGCAGCTGGATTCAAACTTGATGCAACTGACACAGCAGACAGGCGAGCCAAGCTTTGTTCCTCCAGAGCAGAAAGAGCCTGATGTGTACGACTACATGCAAATGATCTCGTCTGGGGATTTGACCTTCAAGGGACTGTCGCCGTTGAAGTCAGACTCGATGCCGGAGACAAAACTTGAGTCGACTCCGATGCAGCTGGACTCAATTACACTCGCCCTCCCTGACGTACCCCTCGACCCTCAACTATTAGCGAACCCTGTGCCAGAGTCCCAGAGCCCTGAAGCAAACGCCAGGCCACAGAAACGACGAGCCAGCGATCGCGAGGATGACGAAGACAGCTTGTCCGGCAGCAGCTCGCGGCGCAAGAAGCAGAGGGGCTCAGTGGCGTCCAAGAGCAGCGAGCGTCAAAGTCAGGGCGCACGTCTAAGGAGGAGTCCAAGACAAGGTCCGAAGCGCTCAGCTGCCTAGAGAACAGAACTGCAAAGTTGGCAGTGATGGCGGCTTTCCTATCAAGTAACGGGCATCATCAGAAAGTGGGGAAGGACTCGAAGGTTTCTCTCCTGCGGGCAGGAAAAGCCGTTCGACAAAGACGCTTTGATCATGAGTTACGAAGGGGATGGGGTCCTGCATAGGCAACGGGCAACGGCATGGCGTAGATGGCGTCTCTTGGTTAGCTCAACGTCTTTACTCTTTGTTTCCTCTTTCGATATCCACCCTCCAAGATGGAGGTTTTCTGTTTCTGTTTCTGTTGGTTAGTTTCTTTGTTAATAGGACATGGATAGACGCATAGCATAGCATAGATGGATGCATTAGACTTGGCTCAGCACGGAGTTTGGAGTCCTGACGGAGGTATACCTTCCTCTTTAGTCATAGATAATCAAGGTCAGTCCTAGTTGAAGAGTGGATTCTCGATAAGCAATGCAATAGGTGACGGTGTGGAAATACTTGACAAAGCAAGCGGGTTGACCAAGTTGCTGACCCTGTTGCTGGCCCTTGAGTGTTGGAGGGGGAATTCAGGGTCAAAGGATTTCTATCTCATCTTTGTTTTAACGTGAACAAATAAACTTACAAATAGAATCCTTTAGTAAAGTCGTAATCTGATAACTCTTTGTGTCTGAAAATAATCTGGTGACTGTGACACAGACAAGGTAGCTAGGACTCAAGCCACTCAGCCTGTGCCAACTAAGGGCAAAGGCACAGATCTCGGCTTCATCCGAGGGATTTTCTACTTGGGGCTCCTCTTTCAACTCATGTGCTCTTACGGAATCGATCGATACGTTGTCAAAAGACGGGACGAGAGAGGATCCCGCTAGGATGATGGATAACACAAGACGGGGGACGTGCAACCAGACGGACTGCAGCCTACGGGCCCAAGCTCTGGGAAAGCAAGCTCAAGCCAAAAAAGAAGTGGATCTCACACAACTCCCGAGCCCGTGATACGTACGGCTTGACAGTTGTTCGACAGGGGACACCTCGTCTTGAGGAATGGGAAGGGAGAAGATCTTTGGTGCATGGCACACGGGAACGCCGAAGTGGGCGGAGAGGGGGGAGGGTCTCACAC